>PVHP010054346.1:0-10481 GCA_004024765.1 Zapus hudsonius | reverse complement strand
GAAATAATTTTTAAAATGCAAAACTATATCCTTTAAGTTTTTACAGATTTATGTTTTTAAAATGCCTACTGGTCATTATGAACTTAATATTTGGGGCAACATGCTAGAGACCCTGATGCAGCTGGGCTGATACCCTGGGGCAACAGGAGCACCCCCCAAAAGGCTGATGAGCACATGAGGAAAATGCTATGAGTTTCTATTGTTTTTTTTCCTATTATCTTTTTGCATAAAATTTTATTTCACTTTTAAAAATGCATTTTGGATACAGCAAAAGTAGAAAAATTCTTTTTTTTATTTTATTCATTCATTTTCAAGCAGAGATACACAGAGAGAGAGAAAGAGAGAGAGAGAGAGAGAGAGAAAGAGGAATAATTCTTTATAAGCAAGTAAATGAGAGAAAAGCTAGGAAGTCAGGGAACAGGTCAGTAAGTCATTTAGCTAAAGACTCTCTTTTCGAGGATAAGGTATTAATTGTTTTGTGGCCCCAAATGGACTTGAACTTATGACCATCTTGCTTCAGCTTACTGGGCACTGGGAACACAGTTATGTTTTGCCATACCTGCCTAAAAGATTTCCCCCTGTCCTGTCCCTAAATAAACTCAGAAGCAGAAATAATGCTATTCTATTAAGGGTTAAATAGAATGATACAATTTCTTTGTGGCCTAAAGGTCAACTGATCAGCTATAGCATTATGAGTAAACTATCTTTATTCTAATTAATCAAAAGGCACAGTTTTCATGTAACAAGATACCCAGTTAGTCTATTAATAATTTTACTTCATTTTAAGAAAATGATTCAATTTCTATAACTTTCTATAACTTTTACATAAACTGGGCTTCCCAACATACTTTAGAAGCAACATATACTCCAAAATAAAGACATGTCTTACGTAGTATACACGATGCTTTCTGTCGTTTTCTTTTCACATAGTGGAACATAGTTTCATTTTTACATGCATTTGATTTATCAGGGTTTATTTTGACAGAAAGTTCACAGAGCATATGTCACAGCATATGAACATCGTGTATCAGTTCAAAGTTTTTTGTTTTTGTTTTTGTTTGTTTCTCTTGTTAGTAAACTTTATTTCTCTCTCTCTCTCTCTCTCTCTCTCTCTCTCTCTCTCTATATATATATATATATATATATATATATATATATATATATATATATATATTACTCCAGGTATTAAATATTGTAGATTCCACTGTTCACAGTCTTGTTAGATAATATACTTCTTCCTTCTAGAAGAAATTTAGTTCTTTCATGTGAATCCTAGGTAATTTTTATGTTTGTTTACTTTTGCAGTACTGAAGATTCAATCCAAGGCCTTGCTCTCAAAGCTCTATTCTGCTGATTTATCTGCCAAAGCCATTGCATTACTTCATACAAATGTTTTCCAGGTTTTTCACAGAATGAGCCATCCCTTAATCTATTCTGTGAAGAAAGGTGTGGGTGCTACAGGTTTTCTGTTGATCCTGGGGGAATCTAGATGGACCCCAGAAGATAGGAAGAATGTATGCCCGTTCCCTTTTCTAGTTCCTGCTAAGAAGGCTTCACCAGCTACAAATTTCTTGTTTCTAAGTTTCTGTTTGGATGCTTGGTTTTTTGAGATTCTGAAATTTGATGCAAAATGGGGTGACCTTAGCCAGATACATAGACCCCTATTTCTTTAAACTCTAGTCTGTGCCCTTTATTTGGTCACTTTTTTTTTTTAAGAAACATATGATGTCATTTCTGTTCACCTGACTTGACCTGGTGACTCACAGCTTTGACTCTTGGATAAATAAACTTACATGAGTTAAATTATTTCATATCTCAGACAGTATGATGATTGTAAATCCTAAACCTTGAACAAAACTCACAGATTATGTGTGCTTGGATTCATAAGTGAATTTACACTGGTAAAAGATTAATGACTCAGCTCACACAGAGTCATTTAGCTAAATTCAAATTCAGGTTTTTGTATTTTCTTTTGTTTTATTTATTTATTTATTTATTTATTTATTTATTTATTTATTTATTTATTTATCTTTTGTTCCAAATGTGTTGGCAAAGATCCAAAGTACCCTTCTAGAAATAGAGCCCCTGTCATGAGAGGTGACAACTTCAGAGGAATAAAAGCAGCAGGTTTTTTTTTTCTTTCTTTCTTTCCTTCTTTTCTGTCCTCTTATTTTGTAAGCAGCAATGGCTCTCCTGGTCAATTTTCATTTCCATGTGATCACAGCAGCTTTATGTACTAAAGAGCTACAGTGACACACTCTCCAGAACTCCACAGATGGAAAAGGACCAGAGAGATCAAGCTGTGCTGCAAATGAATCTCTCTCTCTCTATTGAACTTCTGACCAAATGTTTTCATTTCATAGCTGTTGGACTTCCTGACCTATTTAGTTTTCCTACAGAGAAAAGCTCCCTTAAGCTCATTGCTCATTAAGCTCACATAATCACTCCCAAAATCTCCTATAGTCAATTCATATGAAGAACTCATATGAATCACCTAAAAGGCTGGTTGAATTCGAGATTTTGATATTAAACACCATTAAACACTTGCTTAATAATATCTCAGCATTTCAAACCAATTAGGGACATATAACTTGTCATTGTAACAATTATAATTTGGACAGGTATAGTAAGTCTTCTTTTTCTAATATTCCTCCAGGATTTTTACCTTGCTTACCACCATCAAATTGTCTTAAATCACTGTATTATAATATTCAATAAAACACATATGTTTCAGAATGAAAAAAATAGACTTTTAAATGAAGTTAAAAATCTTTTAACGCTTGAATTGAAAATAAAAGGAATATTCTGATTTTCTAAGAGAGGTTTCCTCTCTAATTTTAAATGGATATATCAAGTTTTAGAATTATTTATGCTAAGAAGGGTAAGAATTTAATTTTATTTAATGCTACACTTTGTGCTAAAACAATAGAACTAGGGAAGTTGTGATGACATAAACCTATAATACCAGCACTCAGAAGGCTGATCTGCTGATTCAGAAAGACTGACATGAGTTTCAGTCAGCCTGGGTTACAAAGCCAAGTACAACTCATATTCAGACCAGTATTTTAAGATTAAGATTTTAGAGATTTTACTTAGATATTAGGTACTATCTCAGCATAAATATTACAATTATGATTTTTGAAACTTCATGCTGTTACTAATTTGATACTAGCAATAAATGAGTGTGCTTATAATAGTAAACTAGAAGCAGGTTTTTTTTGGAATGGGAGAGTATTGGTGGCTTTTATTATGAACCGCATTATATTCATGTATGAAATCATCAAAAATAAAAAATAACTAATTTAAATTTTTAAAAAGAGTTAGCAGTTCTACAGAAGCATCCAAGCTGAGAATTGAAGCATCTTGCATCCATGATGACAGAAATGCTGTCCTAGAAAAACCCTTGTTACCTACTGAACAGCTCAATCTCTCTAAGCAAATTGCCTGGTTTTGTTTCATGTTTCTGTAAGTTGTAACACTGCTGAAGAAAACGTGATGAGACTATTTCCGTCTCTAGTTCTGGCCCAATTTACCAATTCCTTTCTCCTAGTCTTGTTTGGGATGCACTCTTTGGGTCTTAGATTCTAACCCTCACTCTCACACTTATGCTGGAAGAAAGCATGGGAATTGTGGGGCTTTAATAGCCCTCAGGTGGGCAGATTTCAAGGCTTGACCACATGCTACCCTCTGTGGCTTATTTTGATGTGGTTGAAAGGAAGATGACATGAACCTGTGAAGGTTCTCATTGAGGGAATGTACACAAGAACCTTAAAATTAGTGGTTGGCACTCCAAGTCCCTATAAACAATTGAACCAATCCTAAATATTAGCATTGTAACTTTTGTTCTTTTGAATCTTGTGTGTTCTAATTAATTTGCTTATTTAATATAAACTTGATAGGGATCAAATTGGATATTCATACTGAACCACAAAACACTAGGAATAGCCAACTAAATCTTGAGGAAAATGTACAGTTATAAGCATTGTATTGGAGCCTTATCTCAGCTCTTAGTAGGGCTTTAATGAAGAACTAGGGTGCTGGACTTTCAACAGTCCCCAGAGTTCTACTGAGCCAGTGGCTTTGAGATCTTTGTCTCGAATTCAAAGAATAAATTTCGCAGATAATGAAGGATACTTTTTAAAGGAGAAACTTGATTATAGAGTGAAAGAAAGTTTTGAGATAAAGTTCATAATAAGTTTATTGACAAGCCTAAGAGGCAATAGTAAAAAAGCACTCTGGAACAGATGGGGGCCCTGTCCACATGTGAACATTGCGAGGGAGAAGCAAAACATGATTAAGGGGAACAGAGTAATTTGTTGGGGGTGAGCAGAAGCCTGCCAAGACTGGTTTTGTTGTTTTTTTCCAGAGCCCTGACCTTCCTTTTATCTGGTTCCCTTGGCTGCCTCACACCTAACTACCAGTCTTTCTAGTCCTTTCCCCCCCCCCAGTTGCCAATTTTCCTGTTTTCACCCTGATATTCATTGTAACTGTTACCTTCCATTCTCAAGGTGAGGACAAAGGACAGAACTGTTGGCAAGGAACAGCTGAGCTGCAGCCGAGGCCTCCGAGCAAGTGCTGACTCTCAGGGGTCTTCGCTGCCACCTAACACGCTATTTCCTACAACACTAACAGTATGACCTGATTTCAAATTATCTGACCTTTTTTGCAAAAGAAGAAAAAAGTTTGTAAATTTCATGTGAAAACACCACAGGTATCAACAGATCCAAGTTCATGAACCATTTTGAATTTTGAGTTAAAGTTCCAAGGATAGAAATTTCATCTGCAATGCTGATTAGACATCAACGACTAGAGAAGTTGGTCTCTCTACAGTCAAATTATCTTGAGCTATCACAGTCCCATTAGCCATCATTCAGTGTCCTGCGTTGTACGTGAACTAGCAACCTGAGACTATTGGGTTAACCTTTTGGAATGTATGCATAGACTCCTAGCTTCCACCAAGCAAGACCTAAGAGCATCTTTTTATGGGATCAGAGGCCTGCAGCAGAGATCCATCTATTGGCTATAAGTTGCCTACTCAATGTGCACACCAATGTATTTGAAAAGAGTTTATAGTTTGACTCTATTTGTTCTGTTACTATAAAAACTTCACTAACCCATTAGTACATTTGAACTTGGCATAAACCAAACATGTGTTTCTGGGGCATGTTCACTAATATATGGCTTCAGAATAAACTATTTCTTTTCCCTTTGATGTGAGAGTTGTTATCTTTTGTATCAATGGGATCTTAAGAGTTGAAATTTAGGAAGCCCAGTGAAGATGGGGAAAGTGAGATCTTGCAAAGGGAAATAGCACAGACATTGAAAAGATAAAAAATACTTTGTGGGAAATTTCTGTTGGAGTTATGAAAGAACAATGGTGTTATATACCAAAATCCTCTGAATTGAAACATTCCATTCTAGAGGGAGGCTTAGCAGGAAGTTCCAACCTGAATCCCCATCATTAAGGCAAGAAAACAGGAGCCTCCTGAAGGCCCAGGATGCCTACAAATCACACATCTCGGGAAGTTTATGAAATTCTCAAGATTCATTTCACCAGGCCTCCCCCAAGGGTATATCAGAAGCAGATTCCTAAACTCTCTCCTCAAGGGTGTGTCCAGAGTGAGATTCCCTAGGCCTCTGTCCAAGGGTAAAACAGGAATACAAACTGTTTGAAAGAGTCAATTCTTCTGCTTTCAATGCTGCCTATCATTGGTGCTGAGGGCTCTAGGGATACAGCCTTCATGAGTTATTAACAATGCTGGGATGGGCTTCTTTTTAATCCAGCTGTTTTAGTAGTCCAGCCTCTATCAGTAATGCCTCACCCACACTCTTGTAGTCACTCCAATAAGCTGGCTAGTGCACCAGCTTGGACTTGGTTCCAATTGCTTCTTTGGACTGTCATTGATGCCCTGTCTAGGGTGAAGAGATGCTTGCTCATGCCTCCCCAGGAAAAGTCACACAAAAGAAGGGCTACATGAAATAAGCTATATAATTAGAAGATAGTAAAGAATGGAAATGCACAGTGGAAATGTCCACAATAACCTTTTTACATATTCAAAGTTCTTCAAGCAAGGAAATTATCTAGTTGTAGAAGACTTCAGCTCTCATTATTAAAGTTCATAGTCTCAGCAACTTGGAATGTACATAAGACCTCTAGTGACCACCCAACTCCAGTTTGAACGTGATTTTCTTTTTATTTGCCCCCCCTCTTCATTGGGACCCCACCATTGCCACTAATGTCACAGGAGAGGGAAAATCTTGGTCAATGCAAGATAGAAAAACAACAGGGCAAAAAATCCAATCCAATTCTGTAGCCCCATGAAGGAGTCTTGAAGGAATTCTCTGGGCTTCAAAGGGCTTGGGTAACTCCCACCCCCCAACCTGTACTGCTTATAGCCCTTGCGAAACCACCCCAAAAGTGATTTTTTGTGGCCATCCCATAGTCCTAACATCTCCACTGGAAGCCATAGTTTATCTGCATGGCTTCAAACACTGGCCTCCTTGCAAGATCCTCAACCCTGCCTTCTCCACTGCACCTCCAGAGCCATGAACCTCTACTAACTTAATTTGTGATACTTCCAAAACTAGTATCAGGTGGATGACAAAACCTAATCTGTAGATCCAAGAGGGAATAAAAGCCTTAAGGAAGAAGAAGCCTTCAGAATTTTTCCTTCAGGACCCCTCCTTTCAGAGGCTTCCACATTCTTCCTATTGCCATAATGCAGAGCAGCTGGCCTATCCTCAAGAGTGGCACTCTTTTAGGTGAAGTGACCTAAAACCACACTTGCTTCTATGCCAAGCCTCGGTATCTTTCACATACACCTGCTAGGGGCTTTTTCTTTTGTTCTGTTTTGATTTGTTTTTGTCCTTTGTCAGACATTGCAGTCCGCTACACTTAAATTTAACACTGCTCAGTTTCTCAGGACACAGGCAGAATGCAACCAGCCTCTCCCTCTGAGCATCATGCAAACTGTTCCTAGCTCGGTCCCGGGCAATATCCTCTTTCCTCCTGAAATCTTATAACAGTTCTCTCTGCATAAAGTTTTTTTAAAGTTTTTTTTTTTAGCTCTCCCTAGAATGATCCATCAAGATACGCTTACAGCACTGCAAATCTGCTCTAGTCCAAAATTTCAAATTCCCTATTTCTCCTCCAAACTTGTTTCAAAAGGAGCAAAAATCACATGATCAGGCATCTTGTGGCAGGGGAAGGAAACAGTCCAAGAGAGCTTGCTCTGTACAATCAGTGCACTCAATAGAAAAACCTCAACTTCCTCCTTCTGGCAAGGCTCTACCTCCCAAAGACTCTACAACTTTCCCACATTGCCACTAGCTTGAGAACAAGTATTAAAAACAGGTGAGGCTAAAGGGGACATTTCACTTTCAAGCTCTCATGCAATTAGAATTTGCTAGCTTATTACTCTGACAAACATGGCACCTGCCTCTTACCATGCAAAACAAAACGCCATGGTGGTCTGCATCATTACCTCTGCTCTTAAAATAGGAATTCTCCCCAAATATTCAGAGTCTCATATTCTAGGGGAGTTCAGAACCAGCTTATCATATGTATCCAAACATTATTTCCAAATGCTTGTGGTCTTGTTATTTTCAGGTATAAACCTGCCTGGTTACACCTCCATTCAATATGAATTGTTTCTTGCTTCTTGTTTCTTGTTTCTTATTTTTTCTATTTTTTAAATTTGGGGGCAGGTGGCATACTTGCATACTTGTATGTGATTTTCTTGTGTGTGATTTTAAATTTATTCTTAACAAAAGATTTCCATTTACAAGGAGTGAAGAAAGATTATAGAAATTTTGCATTTCAAAGCTACTAACATTTCTTCTTTTCTGTTCAAAGTGAAGAATAAAGCTCTTAGTCCTTTGTCTTAGCAAAACCACAGTCTTTGGATATAAGAAGACAGACACAGTTTCGCTGCATAATAAAGTGAAAAGAATTCACAGGCAACTGAAATACACTACGGGAGAGATTAAGCCATCAGCTCAAACAGGAATGGAGAAACATCAGAAATGGGCGTGAAACATACAAGCACCACAGGAATTGGGTAATAGAGCCCATTTGATTTAAGTTACAAAGTATGGAAGGCAGGCTATCACTTGGGCCATAAATTGAATTGTCTTATTAGGAGTTGAAAAGCTAAGCAAACTTTTTTTTCTCCATAGACCTAAAAAGTGGGAATTGAGTCATTTTTTCTTAATTTTTCAGTAGAAACATACTTACTACAAGTTCATCTAACTTCTATTATAAGTTCATATATTTGGATAAGACAAATAAAACCCAGCATAGCATGTAACTCATTATGCATTATAGCATTGTTACAATATCACTTATGACGTAACTTAGTGTTTAAATATGTTCTTCATTAAAAATATGTTAGAAATATTTTAAGTCAACCATGATTTTTTCTTTGTGGATAAAAATTCTTATATATTTTCATTTTGTGATTATTTTTTAGTTTTCCTACTACTCTCACCATAACTTTAATAATTTGTTAGAATACCCATTCCTAATCAGGCTACCTTTCTGTGGTAACCTTTGAATTAGTTCCAAAAATGCAACAAACAGTTAAAGTTCTTACCTCTTTATTTTCTGCTAGCTAACTCTAAGGTTTATTAGCCATCCTCCTATTGAGATTAACTAGATTTTTAAATTTATGAGTAACTTTCACATTTTTGTTAGGTTTTTTAAATTGTATTTTTTAGAGTTTTTTATTGGATTGAAGATAGACATAAGACTGCTTAGTTGAAAAAACTATAGAAAAGTGGAAAATACACACAATTTTAAAACTATAAAAAGTAACATAGTTCTACTTTACAGAGCTTATTTTATTATATTATTCATTATATTTTTAAGTGCTTGTAAAAGCATGACATAAACATCTAAACTCTAATCAGAATTAATATTTTCAGGACTCTATGCCCATATACACATACCTCCACACATATACATGCACATGTGTGTATTATGTTTTCTGTATTTGCTTGCTTCAAACATATTCTATTCTAGGACATTCTGTGAAATGGCATGAGGCGGGAAGGACACAGGGGCTTGTTCACCATTTCCACATCTTCAGGCTTCAGTAATTAAATGCTGACTTCTGCCTTTTCCTCCCCTGGGAAGAAAGGGGCGATTCATTGTAAACATTTACTGTCTTTCCTAGATGCTCAGGTGAGATTGATTTCTTCGCAGTGTTACAAGGCGGTTTGAGGAAAGTCGTTGTTGTCCCTCCAAATTGGCAGAAGGCACTCAAATTCTGTCTTTCTCTCCTGCCTGAATCCAGAGAAGAATTTCTCCTTGATCACAGCCCTCCCTTGGCTTGCTATAGGAGCCGGCAGGGCTCTGCTTTGCTGTCCAGGAAGCTCCTCCTCACAGCACAGAAATCTGCTGCTTTTATTGGCATCAGTTAGCTGGAAGTGGGGTTTGACTGTAGCTGTCACCACAAACTATGCTGGGCAAGGGGTCCTGGAAGTTTCTTGTTTTTTTCTGCAACACTTCATGGAATAAACCCCTTCCTCCAACTTGAAAATCAAATCTGGTTTGTTCACACAATTTCCCAAGAACACCAGGCTGCTGTAGCTCTCCAATATCACATCCCTGTAGAGGGTTCGATGAGCATCATCTAGGTCCTGCCATTCTGGCCAGGTAAATTCCACAGATATGTCTTCAAATGATACTCCGTTTCCAGCTTCCTGAACACACAGCGTCTCACTATCGCTTTCCCACAGCACGGTGGCACAAGTTATGGAGTCAATGACACAAATTCCAGGAGAGAAAAAGATCAAGATGTATATCCCAGATGGTAGAGAGACAAGTGCTCTGAGAAAATGTCCCTCTACTGTCAACTTTTACATTTTTATAACAGAAGTAAGATGTAGAATTTACATTGAGAACCTTTCTTTTAATGATCTTTGACTTCATTACATCATATTTTGCAGACATTTTAGGATTTTTTTTCCCCTTTGGTTTTTATTTTTTGAGTTAGGGTCTTGGTCTTGCTGTAGCCCAGGCTGACTTGGACTTCACTATGTAGTCTCAGAGTGGCCTTGAACTCATGGTGATCCTCCTACCTCTACCTCCTGAGTGCTGGAATTAAAGACATGTGCCACCACGCATGGCTTGGTAGCCTTATAGTCTTACCTTAGATATTTTTGTTTTGAGGTTTTAGAAGGATGCTTAAACATAGTTTGCAAAGGGTTTCTGGAATTGTCGCAGAGCCTGAATTTTGGGTAAAGTCTCTTCCCAAGTTGATGTGCTTTGAGACAAGGTTGTCTTGGTTCATTAACCCAGATTTACTAGTCTGGTATTGTGTTTCCTCGTTAAGCCTGCACCTACTGGAGAATATAGACTGTTGGCAATGTGACTTGTGAAAGCTGAATTTAGTTTGACCTTTGAAACATATTATACATAAATGGTGTTGTCTTGAAACTGACTCTTCCATCTGGTTGCTGCAGTCTAAATGTGAGTC
>PVHP010054345.1:0-10488 GCA_004024765.1 Zapus hudsonius | reverse complement strand
GATCTTTTCATGTGAATTCTAAAGCCCTTCAAAAGAAGTTTAACTTGTCCAGAGCTGATGCACGGTAAATAGTGTTACAATGCCCTCAGTGTGTTATTTATCAACATCCTGTCTCTCTTGGAATTAACCGTAGAGGATTGCTCCCACAGCACATTTGGCAAATGGATGTTACCCATATATCAGAATTTGGTAAGTTGAAGTATGTTCACGTGTCAGTAGACACCTGCTCAGGAGTCGTCTTTGCTACCCCCCTGGCTGGGGAAAAGGCTGGTAATGTAATCAATCACTGTTTAGAAGCTTGGGCGGCCTGGGGGAAACCAAAACAATTAAAAACTGATAATGGTCCAGCATACACTGGAAATAAATTTAAGTCCTTTTGCAAACAAATGGATGTACAGCTTGTGCATGGGTTGCCATATAATCCACAAGGGCAAGGCATTGTGGAACGTGCCCATCGCACCTTAAAAGAAATTCTTCTAAAACAAAAAGGGGGAATAGGCTATAGACATACCCTAAAGGAAAGAGTATCATTGGCTCTATTTACTATCAATTTTTTAAATTTGGATCCTGATGGACATACTGCTGCAGAACAGCATTATGAGCCATACAATAAGCACAAAGGCATAGTAAAATGGAAAGATATCTTAACAGGTCTATGGAATGGACCTGACCCCATGCTGGCATGGGCACGAGGATCTGTTTGTGTCTTTCCACAGAATCAACAAGATCCAGTGTGGGTGCCAGAGAGGCTGGTACGACGAATGAAGAATGAAGAGCCACAGACCAAAGACGACGCTCCTGCTGATGATGCTGATCCTGCCAGTGACACCGGAGCAATGATGGGGAATCTTATCAGTTTTCCCGAGACTGATGCCAATATGCCATGATGCTCAGTTATTTCCAAGACTTTTTATAACAAATGATACGCTTGAACTTAGCCTTAGCAGCTATTCTAATGATTATGTCCTTGGTTTTCTTATGGTGTATTTGCAAAATGCAAAGGTCACAGAAACGGAATGCAGCCATGGTTATCCAAGCCTTTTCAGCCATAGAAGCAGGACAGTCTCCACATGTTTGGCTAGCTGCCATAAAGCAGTGATGTTATGAAAGAATGAGATTTTTTCCCTTATCTGTGGCACTAGGCTGAATCGGTAGTCAGAGACGGATAAGTCCCATGAGGTTACATATCAACCTAAGACAGGGTTCTGATGTCTGGAGGTCAGAATGCCAATGACGGGTAAGAATGTAATCAGTCATGGGCAACCTAAGACAGACACGATTCCAAGTCCAGATGGGAAAATTTGCTGGCAGCCCTTTGATGCAATTGCTTTTAAAACAAAGGGTTAACTGTAGTGAGCCGTTCCTGTGAGGTAAGGGGGCGGGGCAGCCCGGCCCCATTTCCCGGGGCCTGGGTCCTGTCACTCCCACCTACGGAACGCCCCGCGGTCCTCTCCTTTGTTTAGAGCTTGCTGTAAGATGGCGCTGGTTTATGCTCCCCACCCCCATGGAGGAGAATGTCCAGTGGAAAAACAACTCCTTGTATGGAAATGGCTTAATGCGTGGCATGCTTCCGTGTATGTGGACCAATTATGAATATATACGTGTGTTATGCTGATAGGTTGTAGTATGACTTAAAAATTCCTGCACATCCTGAGGAGGAAAGAAGAGACAAAGAAAAATTGTAACTCAAGGTTTCCTGAATAAACTGCTGTAGAGAAGAACTCGTGGCCGTGTCCTTTCTTGCTGGTCGAGCTTGGACACGACAGTGAAGGGGAGTTTGCCAAAGGAAAGTTTTCTTGCTAGGCTTCATAATGATGTTCACATGTCCCTTGTTGAAGAAATGTCTTCAATTTATGTGTTTTAAAGGCATCTACCACACACTATTGCCAGTCCCAGCCTCACAAACCAACAAATTGCTTTAAACACAATTCTTTCTCCCACTGCTGCTGGAAGAAAAACAAAAACAAACAAAAAAACTGACCATACTAGTCCCTGCATCTCTGAAAGAGAGGTATCCTAAGTGATTTTCTAGAGTAACTCAGAACATAATTTTCTCTATTCTGATTTTAATGTCAAGCTGAAGTTCAATGAAATGAGACAGTCAAATTGATCACGTTTTCTCCTTGCCATGAGAAATTAAGCAACAAGGAGCAGCTAAAAGGAGGAAAGGTTTGACTCACAGTTCAGGGGATAGAGTCCCGCATGGATGAGAGGGCATTGTGGCAGGAGCAACTCACAGCGGTGGAGTGGGTACTTGCTCACAACTGGGTGGGTTGAATCAGGAAGCACAAAGGAGAATGTTCACTCTCACCCAAGTACACCAGCCCAAGGGATGGGCCTCTCCAACTCATGATGGGGCTTCCTTTCTCAGTTAGACCTTTCTGGGAACGCACTGACAAACACATCTAGTGCAGTGCTTCAATAATGCATTAAGTGTATTTTAGTCAAACCAAGTTGACAAATTCATCACATCCAGGAGATAGAAGATAGAAGCAAGGCCTCTAATGACCAGAGACAGCTTGTGGAGCATGTGGACAGAAGACAGAGCTAGTCACAAGATGGGTAAGTCTTGGGATGGAGACCAGTAAAAACTAAATTTCTCCCTCCCTCCCTCCCTCCCTCCCTCCCTCTCTCTCTCTCTCTCTCTCTCTCTCTCTCTCTCTCTCTCTCTCTCTCTCTCTCTCTCTCTCTCTCTCTCTCTCACACACACACACACACACACACACACTAGTTACTCTGTTACTTTTCTCATTGTTTTCACTAAATGCCTGCCAAAGCAACTTAAAGGAGGAAATATTTGTTTTGCCTCATTTTGAGAGGAGATAAATAGCAGGACCTCCATAACTTCTCACTTCTCAACAGGACAGGAAGGAGAGAACAGCAAGGAAGCATGGCCCACAGTGGTAAACCTCAGAGCACTCCACCAGTGATTCACTTCCTCCAGCAAGGCTCCACCTCATAAAAGTTCCATAGCCTCCCCAAACAGTGCCACCAGTTGGGGACCAAGCATCGAAACACATGAACTGTATTAGTTGTCGTATTATTAGGACAGAATGCCTGATAAAAATCAGTTTAGAGGGAAGAAGGGGTTATTTCAGTTTATAATTCCAGGAGACAACCAAACATGATAGGAAAGACAGGAGCTTCAGTCAACTGGTCTCATTCATAACTGTGAGGAAAAAGCCATGAGTGTCAGTGCTCAATGGCTCTCTCCTTTTCTCATTTTTGTCAAAAGATTTTTATTTGGGTAGAGAGGGTAGAGTGAGAGAAAAAACTAGGTGGGCCAGAGCCTCTTGCTGCTGAAAAAAAAAAAAAAAACTCCAAATGCATGTGCCATTGCACATCTGCTTTACATGAGTACTAGGAAAACGAAACCAGACTGGCATGCTTTTCAAGTAAGTGTCTTTAACCACTGAGCAATCTCCCCAGGCCCAGTTTTTCTTTTTTCATACAATCCAGGATCCACTCCATGGGATAGTGCTGCCCACAGTTAAGGTGGGTATTCCTGATTTAATTAACATAATAGAGATAATCAAAGAGAAGTCCAGAGGGTAACAATTTACATAGCCCCTCACAGGTCTAGGTCTTGTCAAGTAGACAATCTATGTAAACAATTACATGAGTCTATAGGTGACAGTTCACCTTTAAACTACAACACCATCTGACTCTGATATTAAACATCTGATATTAAACATATCAAAATATATCAAGCACAATGACCCTGAAAGTAGCTTTTACCTTTAGTACTTTGATATTTCTTCTTTTTTTAATCAGGTATGCAGATCAAACCCAGGGCCTCACACATGCAAGGTAAGTGCTCTACCACTGAGCTACATCCATAGGCCGAGATATCTTGATTATTAATTTCCCTTACTGTAGAAAACAGCTATAGGTACTGAACTTTGAGTTGCCTGAATTTAGACTTAAATCCTAGATCTATTGTTTAAGATTTGTGTAATCACAGATTCCTTCAAAAGTTGCAATAATGACTTTCACATCACACATTTACTATGAAAAGCAGATGAGCTTATGTATGTTAAATGTTAAGTATAGTACACAGTACAAAACCAAACATTATAGACATGTTAGTATATTTTCTTTCAATCCAATTTAGAGCACTAAACATAAATATTTAGAAATAATTAGAGCCCAATATATCACCTTGATTTCGGAAAACACTGGTCTTTTCCAGATGCAAACAGCTCACTGTAAAATACATGATAATTCTTTGTAATCCACCCATGTACCCAGAGAAACTCATTGTGGTAGACATGATAATTCACTGTAACCTATCTGTATACCCAGGAACTCACAGTGATATGCATGGAAATTCTGTGCGATTGACCTGTGTACAGAGATGCTCACAGTGACAGGAGCTCACAGTGATAGGCATGGTAATTCTATGCAATCTACCTATGTACCCAGAGACACTCACAGTGACAGGAACTCACAGTGATATGCATGGTAATTCTATGCGATCCACCTGTGTACCCAGAGAAGCTCACTGTGGTAGAAATGATAATTCTGTGCAATCCACTCCTGTATCCAGAGAAGCTCACTCTGATATCATAATAATAATTCTATGTAGCCCACCTGTGTGTCCAGAGAAACTCACTATGCTAGACATAATAATTCTATGTAATCTATCTGTGTACCCAGCAAATTTCACAGTGATATACATGATAATTCTATATAATCCACTTCATCCAGAGAAGCAGAAATTTTCTCCTATCTCCTCATATTGTTCTCAACTGCTTCTTTAAATTCTCTCATGTGTAGCTGAATTTTTTTATACAGACATCTAATTTTATTTATTTATTTATTTATTTATTTATTTATTTATTTATTTAGCCTGAATTATCCCTCCTGTGCCCAGGTTTATTCTTTTTATTTCTCTAGGACCTCCTTGCAGGGGGTATTTCCTAAGTGTATCTCCTTGAGCACTTTGTACTCCAGGCTCATCTTTTCAACTGTAGGAACAGTAATTGTATTGCTCTGGTTATTTTCTGGCTCTCTTGCTTTTTCTCCAGCAGCACTATCTTTTCACACATAATTTTAATGAACTGCTGACTCACTGGAGGGCTATAGCCGACTGACCATTCATCCAAGAAGCTCACACAGGCTTCACATCCTCTTGTGATTTACCAAATGTCACTTCATCTTTCTGTTCCTTATTCCCCTTCACACCTTGGCCCCCTGTTCATCACAGTCATTACCCACCTCTCTGGGTGATCTACTTAACACTTAATTAAAAATGTGTTCTTCTCTGGGCTCTTTCTGGCCACTCTTGACTTGTCAACAAGACCTGTTTCCTCTTTCCTGGGTGATTCTTCTGAGGTTCCAATGTGTCAATCACTGATTCTCCAGTAGGGAGGTGTCTCCACCCACCTCTTTGTAGCAGTCTTTGTATTCCAGCCTGTCCTGGATAGCCAACAGATTCGTTTTTTGTGTGTTTGTTTGTTTGTCTTGTTTTTTCCCCCTTTTTCTGTCCTTATTTTTACTCTAATATTTTGGAATATAGCACTAATTTTTATCTGTGAACACAGCTATGACAGCACCTCAGAAGCCCTTAAAAAGTTTTTTTTTTTAAATGAACAGAAATAGACAGATGTTTTCATTATATGATGGTCTTATTTCTTTGTTTGAACAAGTCATGTTTTGGTACCTCCTCCCTGCCCCCATTCCACTGAGGGCCCTCCTTGGTGGAATTGCTTATATGCAGCTGTGATGAATAGTTAATTTTTGTCATCAACTTGACTTTTTTCAGTAATCTTGGGTGTTTCTCTGGATATATATATATATATATATATATATATATATATATATATATATACATACATATATATATGTATGTATGAAGGCAGCCCTCTCAGTAGGGGGCAGGATGTAAGGAGGCTAGGGGAGCTAGGAACAAATTTCCTTTCCTGGGAGGCAGTTCAGGGAGGAAATTCCAGAGACTTAGGGAGTAAACAAATCTGTCAAGACCCTGCCCTTAGGCTATATAAAGAGGAAAGAAATCAAATCTCTCTCTTCCCCATCTATTTGCTCTGTTTGTGGTCCTGATGATCCTCTCTCTCTCTCTCTCTCTCTCTCTCTCTCTCTCTGCTTTGACCTGTGAAATGGGGACAGCCTCATTCACTGTTATGGAACTTCCACTGGATCTGTAGCTTCAATAAATCCTTTCCTCTCATAACTGTGCCTGGTTGGGAGTTTCAGCCCAGTGATGTGTGGCTGTGACAGCAGCTTATATTTCTTCTTTTAAAAATTAAAGTATACTTAAATATTTGTGACCTAATCACAGCATTGCTTTCACAGTTACTGGCTAATCAGCTGGGGAAACTGGATGGGATATTATTCTCACCACAGGGAATGGGTTTTGCCCATGAACAGAATAGGAGGAAGCTAGTTTATATATTAACAGTTTTCAGTCAGGGTCTGAGACCCAAAGAGAACAAGAAGATGTCAATCCACTTGACAAAACTCCAGACAAGGTCTAGAACTCATGTCTGACTGACTCTAATCTCTAGCGACTCTGCTGTTTTCACAATTGAATGTGCTATGTCTCCAGCTGAACCAGCTGTAGGCTTACTTTGGAATCCATCCACAAGATTTAGTAACAAATCAGATTTTTCTTGCCTGCCTGAATGAAACACTATAAATGTGGAAGGCTGGCATGCACCACTTTCTCTTTTTTTTCCTGGCTTCTCCATTTTCTGAGACCTTCTGGCCCTTGCTCAGTTTTGCCTGGCTTCCCTCATATGAGACTTGGTCCCAGGCTCCACTCAGATTGGCTAAGTGGGGAAGGGAAACATTACCTGTTTGTTTGTTTGTTTGTTTATTTTTTGAGGTAGGGTTTCGCTCTAGCGCAGTCTGACCTGGAATTCACTCTGTAGTCTCAGGGTGGCCTTGAACTCAAGACGATCCTCTTGCCTCTGCCTCCTGAGTGCTGGGATTAAAGGCGTGCGCCACCATGCCTGGCCATAACCTGTTTCTTAATCCTAGTCTCCCCACTTGTATCTGTTTTATGGTTTCTCAATTTACCATGTACAGGTTCTGCATCTGCCATGTGTTCACTCTTACTTTTCCCTAGCCTTCCTCCAGGCAATAGCACATGGCCACATGTGTTCCCCTCTTTTAAGATGTTTACCACAGTTTAGCTTCAGTATGACTTCCCTCTCTAAGCCTCATTTTCCCTAGCCTTCCACACAGTCCCCAGCTTCACTTCAGTCTGGATGCACTCTCTAAATCTCAGTTTTTCTAGCCGTCCACGTCGTCCACATCTTCACTCTAATCCTTTCCTGGAAACCTCAGTCTCTTTTAGCTCCCCACATGTTTATGGCTGTACTTCAGCTTTTATCTAAAATCCAGTCTCTCTTGAGTATGTTTTCCACATAAAACCGTGTTCTGCCTTCCTCCCTGTTACAGTCAGGTGTGTGTAGGGACCACCCCTCCCCTTGAAGCCCCTCCCCTTGAGTGGGAGGTGTTTAGTTAGAGCTACAACCTAGGTGCTAAAACTGATTGGTCAAATATAAACCAATCAGCTGTCTCTCTGACTCACCTGGGGAGGACTTAAAACTAGCTTCCCTAGAAGAACTTCCTAGAAGTAGGCCCCTCTTCCCCCACATGGCAATGGAGTAGAAGGACTACTGACCCAGGCCTCAGTGAGGTAAGGCCTCTAAGGCCATCAGCTGGGGTAGGGGGGCAAGCTCCAGACTTCTTCTCTCATAAATCTCTCTGTGTCTCATAAAGGGAACTTTCTATTATCTTTTCTTGGGCTGCTTATTTAGATAAACAAATGTAAGTTCTGTTAAAATCTCTGACATGTGCTCTCCCCACATGGGTGGCAGGAGACTTCTATAACTTCCCACATGATGACTGGGAAATTTCCCCATCCAACTTCCCTTTTCCTAATCTACTAAATTAAAGTAAATGTGTAATTAAATTTTAATTCTCTCCCTGTGTACAATTATTTGGCATTAGAGGACAAGAACTCAGAATAGGAGGAGGGGAAGGGAGGATTCCAAAACTCTCTCTCTCTCTCCCCCATGTTGCTTACAATTATTAATTAGCAACAACCTGTATCATTCCCATATCCCAATTCCCCTTAAACAAATGCAACAATTTATGATTTCTCCCCAAATATACACAATAATTCATAATTTGTCCTTCTTGAGTCTATCTAAATTATTCTTCATTAAGGATTAAAAAAGAACCCACAAGCTTTGGGTTAATAAATCTGGGGGATCCCTCTGAATCCCAAAATTCATGCATCACTTGTAATGAATGGGGCTGGATCAGAGCCTTGAAGGCAGAGCTGTTCGATGGACAAGCTGTCTATCCTCCTGAAGTTTTCATTCCATGGGAGGGACACAAATAAGATAATAAATCGATAAGATTATTTCATAATGTGGTCACATAATATGATAGTATGGGACTGAGAAAGGTGTATTTTCAGCTACATTAAAATTAAACTATGGCCTGGAGAGATTGCTCAGCGGTTAAGGCACTTGCCTCCAGTGCCTAAGGCCCTGGGTTCAATTCCCCAGGAACCACATAAGCCAGACCCACAAGGTGGTGGCCCTGGTGTTTTCTCTCTCTCTCTCTCTCTCTCTCTCTCTCTCTCTCTCTCTCTCTCTCTCTCTCTGCTTGAAAATGAATAAATAAAATATTAAAAAAAATTAAACTGTGCATGTTGGAGGGGCTCATAGACAATGTGTGGTTCACTTCAAACTCAGCTACTATGTTTCTAACTTTTTATTCATAATTATCACATATGTACCTATGTGTTTTGGTCATAATCTCCTCCAACTGCATTCTTTTGGCTCATCTCCTCTTTCCCCTTCCACTAAACCCCTTCTTTTCAACAAGTTTTTCTTATATATTTTAATTTAATTTATTTTTTTGTTAGTTGGGATACATATATTTAGATATCATTAATTTTGACACTTTCAAAAACAATTTATTTTAGTTGAGTCTTATCTCCCTCCTCTCTCCAATGCCCTTTTCCTTTATTTCCCTTTCCCCCAATATCCTCTTCCTTTTCTGAACATGTCCCTCTGTCTTTTCACCCTTCCCTTGCCTCTCTTCCTACTTATTTCATCACAACAAAATATTTCTGTAACACTGTGACTTCATATCACTACTGTCTGCAACAAAAGTTCTTGACCTTTTTTATGGGGGGAGGGAGAGACCCTTGAGGGTGGGAAGCTTTCCAAGTGTGTACACAAAATTAACTGGAAGAGTGTGTTAAACATTCATCCAGGGGCTCAAGTTGCACTGTTGAGTAATATAAACAGTAAACAAAGATTCAGACTTTTTCTTTTTGCAGATAAGAAGGGTGATTCAAAGGAAAACAATGAGGGCTGGGGTGACATCTCCATGTTAATCCAAACATGACAATCTGAGTTCAATTCTCAGATGCCAGTGCTGCAGAGGTGGAGAGATGAGTTCTTCTGGCCTGTCTGTCTAATCTACTTTGGTGATTTCCAAGCCAACGAGAAACTCCCTCTCAAAAATAAAAAAATTTAAAAAAAAAAGCCAGGCATGGTGGCACATGCCTTTAATCCCAGCACTCAGGCAAAGGTAGGAGGATTGCAGAGAGTTCAAGGCCACCCTGAGACTACATAGTGAATTCCAGGTCAGCCTGGACTAGAGTGAGACCCTACCTCGAAAAACCAAAAAAAAAAAAAAAAAAAAAAAAAAAAAAAAAAAAAAAAAAAAAAAAAAAAAAAAAAAAAAAAAAAAAAAAAAAAAAAAGAAAAGAAAAAAAACAGCAAAATGACACATTCCTGAGGAATCATACTCAAAGTTGTCCTTTTGCTTTGATGTGCACACATGTGCATCAGCACACACATATTGTTGTAGAAATACCCCGTGCCAACACGTGTGCACCAGCACACATGTATGTACCTACATGCACACACACACACACACACACACACACAGAGATGAAGTGAAGAAAGAAGAACACATAGTGTACATTGCAGAATTATAAGTGCAATTGGAAAACACAGCAAGCTAATCAAAGCTTGAAGGCAAGAGCACAGCAGGAGGGCAGGCTGTGTATGTTACAGAGGTGGGCAATGAATGTGTGTGGTGTAGCAGCTCCCTTCTCATGGCTGGGACAAAACACCCTACCAAAAGCAGTTTATTTGAGAAAAGGGATTACTTCAGTTTAGAGTTTTGAGGGAACACTTTGTCATGGTAAGGAAAGCATGGCAGAGCAGAGGCTGGCCATCATGTCCTGTTATACCAGCTGGGAAGTACTAATGAGAGTGAGCTGAGCTTGGGCCAGGGATAACTGGTTAAAACTCCACAAAGCCTGCCCCCAGCAACATACCAACATACTTCTTCCAGTAGCTGGAGGAGACATGTGTATTGTAATTGTCAATTGATTGTAACCATTCATGTGGTAACTTTGCTGTTACATTATTATTTATTTATTTTCAAAAATGTGTTTATTTATGTGTGTGTGTGTGTGTGTGTGTG
>PVHP010054344.1:0-10486 GCA_004024765.1 Zapus hudsonius | reverse complement strand
GATCCTCAGCTGATGGCAGTTTGGGTTTTACAACCTCGATGAAGCTGTGTTGTTGGGGGCAGGCTTATGGGGTTATAAGCCAGCTTCCCCTTGCCAGTGTTTGGCACACCTTCCTGCCGCTGTCGCTGTTTGCAGTGCTGTGGTGGAGGTGATGTCCAGCCCTCTGCTCATGCCATCGTTTTCCCTGCCAGAATGGAGTCTCCCCTAGAGTCCGTAAGCCAAATAAACCCATTCCTCCACAAGCCGCTTTTGTTTGGGTTCTTTCTGTGCAGCAACTAGAAAGCTGACTGCAACATCTGGGAAGCGCTTTATCCCCTGAGCCATCTCCCTAGCCCTGGGGAATTTTTTTCTAAACCATAAACAAACATATTTTAAATATAAAAATTGGCTTATAATCAAATCCTATAAAGCTATGTAATTAGTATGTATGTTATTTAATTTTTAATTATTAGGAATAAAATGAGTTAGTATCAAGTTATCAAGAATAATGTGACCCTGTGAAGCTTAAGATTGAGAGGTATGATATGAAGAAAAACAGTGGAGAATTTATAGTTATGGCAGCTATCCTGAGATTATCCAAGAATCTTTAAGTTATAACATTTCCTAAATAAAATACAAGGGAAAATATCAAACTATACATGCAATTCCTTTAGATTCTTAATGAGTCCCTACTGATACCAACCCTATGAAAGTTGGAAGTTGGTTAACTGATCCTGTGAGGTTAAAGCCATTTGAAAGATACAAAAATTGAGGAAGGAAGCAGAATCAAAGACACCACAGAAACGTTTTTTATGAAGCAGCTGGTAGTGAATGCACTGGTGAGGGTATTCCACCAGTGATATTTTCTATGGCTTATTTATTAATGGGCAAAGGTTCCGCTGCCTGAAACACTAGCCAAAGCATTATCATGAATTGCTTTCTTTCCTATATGCTCACATATCTTGTGAATGTACTGATGTCTTTGTTACTGTGGAACTGGAAAATCATTCGGTGTGTGTGTGTGTGTGTGTGTGTGTGTGTGTGTGTGTGTGTGTGTGTGTGTGTATGCTTGTGTGTGTGCATGTGTTTCTGGGTGTGTATGCACATGTAGAGGCTGAAGACAACCTCGGGCACTGATCATCTGCCTGTTTTTGTAACAGAGCCTGGAACTTGGTAAGTTAGGCTAACTGGCTGGCTAGTGAGTCTCACCACCCTTGTCTTCACTTCCTCAGAGCTGTGGTTACAAGAGCACATAACCACACCTGGCTTTTCTTTTTAACATGGGTTCTGTGATGGTTAGGTTTTGTTGACAACTTGATCTTTTTAATTATCTTGGGTAGGTCTTTCAGGATGTTTACATGAAGGCAGCCTCTCAGTAGGTGGCAGGATGTAAAGAAATTCAGAGAAGCTAGAACTAAACAGCCTTTCCTTTGTGGGCAGTGCAGGAAGGAAATTCCAGAGACTCAGGAAGCCATTAAGTCTGGGATAGGGTTGCAAGACACCACCCTGAGGCTATGTAAAGGGGAAGAAATTCTCTCCTTGACCCTTCCTGCCTGTTTGCTGTTCTGTGTGTGTGGTATTGGTGATGGGTTTTTCTCTCTCTGCTTGGACCTGTGAAAGAGGACCAGCCTTTTTCACTTTTATGGGACTTCCCCTGGATCTGAAGCTTGAATAAATCATTTCCTCCTATAAACTGTGCCTGGTTTGGAGATTCATCCCAGCGGCATGTAGCTGACTACATCAGGTTCTGAGAATGAAACTCAGGCCCTCATGCTTTCTCACAAGAGGAGAATCCTTCCTAGAGACACCTCACCCATGCCCAAGAGGTGTGCCTCTTACTCGATTCTTAAACTGATCAAGCTGATTGGGGATGGGGAGGGTGGGCATTGGGGAATTGGGGAATTGGGGATAGCAACTCATTGTTGGCCCACTAAATAATGTAACTCATTATGGACAATTAAAAAAGAAAGAAATTAGCCTTCACACATACTGAGCTCTCTTTTCAGCCCTATGTAATCTTTTCTTTGAGAAGTTTATGCTCTTTTAATGAGCCATCTTGAGCTTTCCCTTATTCAAAAATAACTTGTTCAAAAACGTATTAAAACACTAATTCACAATAGGAAAATCTTGGGGAAAATGCTCAATCCAGACATTCAAAATCTGTGGCCGTGAATGAGAAGGGGTGAGTGTTCGGGCCTCAGGACCTCCACTGTGGTCGCACCAACTCCATGGCCAATCATGACTTAGCTGAGGAGGACGGTCTAGCAGGTCTTTAAAGTTCAGGAAGGACTCAAATACCCTTCCAGAAATTCCCCATCCTTTTAGAGAACAGAAGTCCATTGCTGAGAAAGATTACCCAGTACAATTACTTCAGTAACTTTCAAAAATCCACTTCGTGATCTTCTCTAGGAAGCACAGAGTGGCCCACATCAGAACCCAATCTTGCTAGCACTCTGTCTTGGACATCTGTTCTCCAGATGTGTGAGAAATCAATATTGATTTTTAAAAATTTGTTTGAGAGTGAGAGAGAGCGAGAGTGAGAGTGAGAGCACATGCCCGTGCACAAGAAAGAAGGAGAGAGAGAGAGAGAGAGAGAGAGAGAGAGAGAGAGAGAGAGAGAGAGAGAGAGAGAGAGAATGGGTGCACCAGGGCCTCTAGCCACTGCAAATGAACTCCAAGGCACATGCATCACCTTGCACACCTGGCTTTACCTGGGTACTGGGGAATCGAACTCTGGTTCTTCTGCTTTGCAAGCAAACGCCTGACCACTAAGCCATTTCTGCAGCCCAATATGGATTGTTTTTAAGCTACTTAGCATATGGTCAACTGTTCTGGTAGATCTCCTAGACTGAGCTCTTGCTCGGTTTCTGTAGTCAAAGCATGAAGATGAAAAAAACAGTGGGATCATGCTTTCTACCTGTCAGACTGTTGGGGTTAAGAAAGGGTTGAGAAGTGTGTGACACGAGGCTTCACACACACTCTTAAATGGAACATAGATGTGTTTGTTAAGAAATCTGGCAAAACTATGAACATTTAAAATGTGCTTATTTGGTGACCCAGCATTCTATTCTAAACATGTATGTATTACCTGCAGGTTTATTTGTAATTCACTCTAAGGAAACAATATAAAACTACATCAATAGGTAATTGTTTAAATAAAGTACAGCATATATGCATATATAAAGTATAAATCTAGATGTACATGCCTGCATATATGGCAAAATACTATAAAATCATTAATTAGGACAAGGTAGATCTGTATATCCTGTGTGGAGAACCACCTTCTACATCCATTGAGGTGAAAATAAAGGGCATCACCTCTAACTGTCAGTAATGCATTTTATAAACATATCTAAATAACTTATGAATAATTTATACATGACACCTCCTGTCTTCTCACGGCTTACTGCACAGCCAACATGTCACTGACCTGGGCTGGAACTGCTGAATCAGGGACTGCCTTGCATGGGCCAAAGTTGCATTGTGTTCACCTTAAGGCCCTCAGAAGATGGAAATGTTGATGCAGCCCGTGGGGCATCTGTGCAGAGACAGCACCGAAGGTGGACGTTTTTGGCAGGATCTGGGAAACGTTCCATCCCCTTCACTTTCAGGCCCAGACTTATAAATTCTGATGAAATATTATTCAAGTTCTTAAGTTCATGTAAAATTCTGACAGGAGCAGACTATTTTGATAATATTTAAAAATATTCCTACGCACAAAGGAGAGAGAGGGAGAGGGAGAGGGAGGGAGGGAGGGAGGGAGAGAGAGAGAGAGAGAGAGAGAGAGAGAGAGAGAGAGAGAGAGAGAGAGAGAGAGAGAGAGAGAGAGAGACTGTACTTACTGCACTGTGGTGGGTGGTAAGGAAGGTAACAAGAAATGAAGCTGAAAATAACATAATCCCTGCCTGGAAAATCTTCCTGACTAGTGTCAAAAGGTCCGAGTCAGCACCTTCATGCTTCCTGAATCTGTCATGGATGACAGGAGCTGTGCATTTGGGCAAAGGTTAATCTCCCATAGGCTAGTTTTGCTATCAGGTGAGACTTGAGGAAAATGTATGGACTCTGAGTGAACAAATCACTCAGGCAGGTGAACCACTCTATGCTCATATGACCTGTCTTGTGCTTTCTGGAAAGATCTTCCCCTTGAGTCTGAGCAAATGGCACTCAGCCTGCTTGTTTTACTCCCAAGGCTCGCTCTGGGTTTTATGACTCCAGATCCCCCAAAGGATCGTTTTTCTTCTTTTACTGATCCAGTCATCTCAATATCCAGAAAGAATTAAAATGTTACTTAAAATGCAGTTATCATTAAGCGCAAAGAATAATGGTTGGAATATTTGTTGTTTCTTTGAATGACATACATTTTAAGAATGTATTGTTATGGGAAAAACCACTTAAATTCATTTGAATGTTTTATATTTCTATTCAATGTTACTGTAGAAATAAAATATTTTTTTTCAAAACCCATTGGTATAACGGCTTAATTTCTGTCCACAATTCAGCTGTCACACCATAATCCTGCCATGTTCATCTTCCTCTGTGCCTGTACTTCAGTGCATCTCTATTCCCTTTCTGCTAGTGAGATTAAATAGCCTCCTTCTAATGAATAAAATTCTGAATATTAAAAGCTTTGTTAGTTCCCCTTATATTTTAAGCTTCAAAGTAGAGCAATGATTTGTCATTTTCCTCCTCCAAATTTATTTTCTCACATTTCCCAAGTAATTACATTGATTTTGAGTTGCCTATATGGTTGTGAAAATTATAATATTTCCCAAAATATAATATATTTCAGCATGGCTGGATGTGTTTGTATGTCTCTATTTTGACCAATAGACCTAATCAGTAGCTTCTAGGAATCTTATTTAAAAGTTTTGTGCCATCTTTATCATTATATTTTTTGTTCTGTCTGCCATGTGCTCCTTGGCTGGACCCCAAACACAAGACTATAAGATTAGTGGACTAGAAAGATAGGAGAGGGTTTTTGTAAGTATGGAGCTGAGGTCCAGCCCAAACTGCCTAACTGCCCAGTTGTGGTAGTGCCCTGAAATACAGACACTGATTCTTGGAACTGATTACCCAATAGTGGGCCTACTGCTTTCTAGAGCTCATCCTGAAACCGAGAAAAGAACTCCTGAAGCTGATTAACCCAGAGTGAACCTGCTGCTTCTCAGGAAGGCACTCATTTGGTGTTTATTTATTTACCAGCACATAGATGGCAGAGAGAGAGAGAGAGGGAGAGAGAGAGAGAGAGAGAGAGAGAGAGAGAGAGAGAGAGAGAGAGAGAGAGAGAGAGAGAGAATGCATGCCAGAAGGAACTCCAGATGTGTGTGCCCCTTCTGTGCACCTTGGCTGTATGTGAGTACTGGGGAATCAAACTCCGTTTGTTAGGTTTTTAGGCAAGCACCTTAACCACTGAGCAATCTCTCAACCCTCATCTGGTATTTTCCTTGAACAGCAAAGCCAGCAATATGTGAGCAAGTTGAGTGAGGAATCAGCAATAAATGAGTCAGGGTTAAGAAACTTTGACTCCAAAAAGTTCCTTATTTGCTCAAAAAAAGGGGGGGGGGGGATTTGGGACAGAACTGGTTGGATGCTTCTGATCCAGAACACACACACACACACACACACACACACACACACACACACACACACACACAGTTCAAAGATATCATCATTCTAAATCCACCTGTTGCTTTCCATCATTCATGTGTGACTTTTTAACGTCTGTTGCTTTCAATGGTGGTTGATAAAACTCACACATGCAACACATTGTTCTGGGCCAGGGTTACAACCAGGTCAAAGATCATGGCTGAAGGTCATATCAGGATATTCAATATTCCTTGTCAATATTGAGCATCTGTGCTCTTCAAGGTATAGGAAGCCTAATGCAAAGGAAAACTGGTTCCATTATTCTGAACAGCCTGATTACATGGCTGTAAATTAACTTCAGAGCATACATCTAGATCTGCCAGGAGACTCAGCCATACCACCCCTAGGCATATACTCTAAGGACTCCATATTTGTTGCTGTTCTATTCATAATAGCTAGAAAATGGAATCAGCTAGAGGCTAATCAACTGATGAATGGATAATGAAGATAGGGTACCTATAAGCAGTGGAATTTCATTTAGCTATAAAAAGAAATGAAATGATAAAATTCATCAGAAAATGGGTGGATCTGGAAAATATACTAATTGAGACATCGTAGGCTCAGAAAGACAAATGCAGCATGTTCTGTCTCATATGCAAATGCTAAATTCAAATTTGTATGAATTAAGAGTCAGTAGAGGAGCAAAAGGGTGGTCAAGGGTAGGACCTAAGGGGAGGGAATAGTGGGTAGATAAGCAGAGGGGAAATATGTGGGGAAGGGTTAACCTAAACATTTTTATGAAAAATCACAGGGAAATTCACTTGTTTGTTATCTAATTTTAAATTAAGGAAACAAAAAAAGGAGAGCTCTAGTTTGGGAAGAAGCTTCCCATAGGGTTGGATAATGGTGCTCTTAGAAACCATAGGTAAGTACAAGAAAAGCTCATTGCCAGGTGTGGGATACCTCCTAGTGAGCTTTTGGTCAGGGAGGCCCCTCAGGCCTTCAAAACATTAGAGTCCATTGCCAAGGCTTTCGGTCACCCCCCAGACCTAGATGGTAGGATTGGGTAATGACACCGCATGTGTCAGTCACAGGACACTGTGAAGTCAAGCTCTACTGGAGTTAGAAGCCTTTTCCTTGCTGGCTGGTAGTCATAGTAGTAGAAAGTGCTGTTCAGGCTGCTGAAGGAGAATAGGCGTTCACAGGTTTACTCAATGGTGGATCTACCCTGCATGCTACAAAACTGTCCAGCCAGGCAGAGAGGTGTCTACTGATGCAATAGTGATATAATTGTTATGGGAGTAACCACACTCTGACTGGACCTGAGACCTGCTTCATGACAGGGTGTTCATGCCTGGTACTGAAAACAAAGTTAAGTTTTTTTTTTTGAGTTAGAACCCAGAAAGCTGCTAGGAATAGCAGTGAAGATCTTTAAGCAGCTGCCAAATATGTATTTTTCTTCTTTCTTTCTTTCTTTCTTTCTTTCTTGCTTTCTTTCCTTTCTTAAAAATATTTTATTTATTCATTTTCAAGAAGAGAGCGAGAGAGAGAGAGAGAGAGAGAGAGAGAGAGAGAGAGAGAGAGAGAGAGAGAGCAAGTGTACCAGGGCCACCACCTTGTGGGTCTGGCTTATGTGGGTCCTGGGGAATTGAACCCAGGGCCTTAGGCACTGGAGGAAAGTGCCTTAACTGCTGAGCCATCTCACCAGCCTCTCTCTCTCTCTTTCTCTCTCTCTTTCTTTCTTTCTTTCTTTCTTTCTTTCTTTCTCTTTCTTTCTTTCTCTCTTTCTTCTTTCTTTCCCTCCCTCCCTCCCTTCTCCTCTCTTCTCCTCTCCCCTCCCCTCCTCTCCCCTCCCCTCCCCTCCTCTACTCTCCTCTCCTCTTCTCTTTCTTTCAAGAATTTAGGATCCAACCTAGGGCCTTGTGTATGCTTGGCAGGCATTTTACCACTGAGCCACTCCTCAGACCTAAAAACCACCATTTTATGTCCATATGTAAACCAAATCTAATCCTTATTATATTCTTCACAATACTTTTTAAAAACTATTCTAGCCATTCTCATTACTGTAATGTCAGCAATAAAGTCAGAGGCATAGAGGCACAGGTTTGGAATAATAATTGGAATCCAAATGTAACCCTCTGTGCCTTTATTCCTGATTGTTAAATTTGGACCTGATAAGTTTCAGAAATAAGAGATAATACACATAAAAAGCTCAGATGAGTAAAGTCTAGTAGTAAGTATTCCATAAAGGATAACTCCCTTAATATTATCCTGTTTAGTTCGACATAAACAAGATATCAGGGCAAACACCATTGGCATGATGTATGAATTCAATAATTTAATAAATCTGCCATTCATACATTTTAGCTTGAACATGTTTAAATTTATTTTTAATTTTCTGAAGTCTTAAAAATGTATTTTCTTTATTTACAAAGAGAGAGAAGGTAAAAGAGAAAGAGAAAGAGAGAAAGAGAAGAGAAAGAAAATGGACACTCTAGGTCATCTGGCCACTGGAAACAAACCGCAGATGAAGGAGCCACTTTGGGCATCCAGCATTATGTGGGTACTGGGGACTTGAATCAAGGACATCAGGCTTTGCAAGCAAGCACCTTTAGCTGCTGAGACAGCTCTCCTGCCTATTTATACTGAAGTTTCTTATTTAGCATATTTTGATTTAAATGTAAACTCAAGGTGCCCTTGTTTATAGTCATGTTAAATCATAGAGTTACAGCCACCATACTATGTGTAATATTGGTATGATGTAATTGCCCCCAATCTTTCTGGCACGATTTTCCATGCCACCTTCTCTGGTGGTGGGGCTTCTTATGCCCATCTCTTCTCCTCTTATCATCTGTAAGATTTACTCCACCTGCAAGCAGTCTGCTTCGGGTCTTAGTTTGTATTTAGGCAAGTCAATGAAGTTCTGAATTCAAGGTCTGCAGTTTTAGTCAAAGACAAATTCATTCAGCCATGTCCTTATGCCAAATCTCACACTTCATTTATTTTTAAATTCATTTTTATTTATGAGAGAGAGAAAGAGAGAGAGAGAGAGAGAGAGAGAGAGAGAGAGAGAGAGAGAGAGAAGCAGAAAGAAAGAGAGTGAGTATGGGCATACCCAGGGCCTCCTGTCACTGTAAACTAAGGCCAAATGCATGTGCCACTTTGTACATCTGGCTTTACATGAGCACTGGGGAATTGAAGCTGGATGGCCAGACTTTGCAAACATGTGCCTTTAACCACCATGCTATCTCTCCTGCTCTCATCTTTTTAACGATTCTTTAAAAAAGTTTTAAAAATGACTTAATAGATTTATCTATTAACAATAGATCAATCAATTAATAATAGTTTTAATGTTCTGGCTGAGCTCAATAACATTGTTTAATAGTCTTACTCATGACAGGAACTTTTCTTTTTTATGTTGA
Source organism: Zapus hudsonius (assembly GCA_004024765.1). Classification (NCBI taxonomy): domain Eukaryota; kingdom Metazoa; phylum Chordata; class Mammalia; order Rodentia; family Dipodidae; genus Zapus; species Zapus hudsonius. The sequence goes on along the minus strand of PVHP010054344.1, from coordinate 1,499 downwards.
ATTCAGCATTTATCCACTCCTGGAATCAGAGGTTCCTTGTCTGCAACAGGGACCCAACAACTGAAATATATTTCATCATTAGTCCAAGTGATCTGCTTTCATAGTCTTTCTCATGCCACTTCCCCAATCCTTGTGAGTTTTGTTTGGGATTGAAGCCACCTTGTTATTTGAGACTGTGGCTCACACAATTCTCCCTTCCTCTGCTAGTATTGTCTCTATTTTTCCAGAAAAGACACCGTCAAATAACTTCATAAAACCTGACCCATGCAGCCAAAACTGCATGTTTTACTCTTTATGTGACCCAAGACAAAAAGGACCATATCCATTTTTTTTAGATTACTGTATCTTGCCTCAAAACACAGCTTTCTTATTCATGGTTGGCAACATTAACAGAAGTCGACTGGGGTTCCCTTTGGCTTCTGCTTTGTTGAATGTTAAGTTTCCAATGGTAAAATAGAATATGGTGGGAAGGTGGTCAAGAAACCAAGGTGCAAAGGTACAGTCAGGGGCCAAAGCCATTTGCAGCAAGGCTGGAAGAGTTAGAGAAAGTGACTTTCCACTTGACCCAAAATTTAAGCCTTGTTGGATTAGTGATCAGGCAAATCAGAAATCAGCCAACCAATGGAAGATGACAGTGTGTCTTGAGAAATCACTTTATTTCCAGATCAAGTTCATAGCTTCCATTATGGGCTTGCAGAAACAGCAGAGATGTGGATAATGACACTATTTGAAAGGGAGGAATAGAAATGTGGTCACTTGGACTCAACAATATTTGACCATTTTAAACAGCAAGGTGGGTGGGGTGACATTATTAGGAGAAGATGGTGTCAGAAATTAGGATTCTTTCCCAAATCATGCCTTTTGGCACTGCTTCTTGGATTTGGGATCATATTGTGTCTATCTTGTGTGGCCAGCAGCTTCTTAGGAAGTGGAGCTCAGCGGTGAGTTTGAACTAGAAGTCCTTGTTGCTAAGCAATGGTGGAGATACATCTAACTGTCATCCAGAAGGCGGGAGTGGAGCCAGGCTAATTATTAGTATTTCTGTAAACTGCGAAAATCCCATATGTCTCTGAAGATTTATTCTGTGTATGAAACTGGGGGATTTTCATTGAGTTTCTGCTGAAGGCCATGTGGTGAGCTGGGAGATTATGCTAAGTCCTGGTAGCTCATGCTTTCTTCTGTAAGTGCTGAAGTCTCCTGGTGCCCCTGTGTGATGCGCTGGGTGATGTGCTTGTATGATGTCCACGTGTGTAACTACTCCTACAAAGGCTTCAAAGACAATTAGAGCCCCTCACTCTTTCTCATCTGGCATTGATTATCTTGCGATTACCTCCTAATTGGAACACTTCTAGTCGAAGCCCCACATCCCTGCAATGTGCAGCCTGAAAAACTCCCTTGATTATTAATATTCTATTTAATAGCTCTTCGATTCCATTTGTCAGAAAATATTTGAAGTTTTTCATTCTTATTTTCTTTTTTTTTTTTTTTTTTTTTTTTTT
>PVHP010054343.1:0-10485 GCA_004024765.1 Zapus hudsonius | reverse complement strand
TAAAAAAATAATTTTTAATGAAGAAATAGTAAGGGGATGCTTTTAGGATAGAGCAAATGGGCACTGAAAATAAAAATACCATACTCAAAATTAAACTTCATTAAAACTATAACTCTATAAGTAAATATGATAATACATATGGATAATGTTGTATTTACCTTTCTTTAAATTCCAAAGCAATTTTAAATGTATAAAACAAGCACTACAAATGAATTCTACAAACATTTAATTAGTTAAATGTGTAATTAGTGATAACATCACAAATATTCCTCATGGCTGAGCACTTGAATTGTGGTATAAGAACAAGTAAAATGAAATGTGTTCTTCATAATAGAGGAAGCATTGAAACAACTCAGATGGAAATTCATTATGTTCTGCCAAGGGAAAGAACTCAAAAAGTAAAGATTATATTTGCTATGAGTATTGCAGATGATTAAACCATAGAATGCAAATCTATACAGATAAGAACCAGACTACAGATCCCAATGATGGGGTGGAGCACAGGGAGGGGTCAGTGAGTGGCTGTGGTATGTTTTTGGACAGTGATGAAAAGTTTTGCTATTAGAGCTGATGCTTGCAGTGAATGCATGAAATATCACAAAAATAAACTGAAAACATAATTAATAATATCATAGAAGTATTTCATTATATTTTTGTTTTGTTTTTTTCTTATTATACCTTCATTAACCATAATTAGATACACTGTATGAGCAAATAATGGTTGGTATCCACAATTCCCTGATTTCCCTCTTCCCTGTCCCCAATCCACTGGATATCCTCCTCCATGGGCAAACTGGATCAGTCCATGGGGTAGAGGGAAATGGATAACCTAGGGTTGACTTCTAGCTTATTCATTCTATTTATCAATGGCATGACTCTCAGGCCATATAACTGACCTACATTGAAATTTAAATAATCTACCGAGTTAAGGCAACCTCTGTCCAAATCCACACTGGCCTCCTGGCAGAAAAGACAGGCACATCCTAATGTTTGTGTGAAAACTAAAAAGACCTGGAAAGGCAAAAATAATGTGGCAGAAAACAAAAAGGGTGGAGGCCTCAGAATCCTGGATTTGAAACCTGATACAGTTTCAGTCCAAGACCAGCAAAGCACAAGCATAAAGATCAACGGACAGAACTGAGCACCACTTCGAGTCACTTGATTCTTAGTCCGACAACCAAAACCTAAAACTGGAGGGAAAACAGTTCATGCTGACAGGATTCTCAGTAGTCATCCAACCCTAACTCCCAATTTGTGAAATTTATTGAAGTCCCACTCTATTAAGGGTTCAGCAGTTTACCTATGTACTCCTTCCACAGCACATGTCTACTAACACCATCGGCCCATCTGAAACTCCATGTCTTACAAATACTTTACACAGGGCTAATGTGTTCTAGTTACACACTAACTTTATGTTTTCCAAAATGCTTAATACAGATTGTCACATATGTTTAAAGTGTTTTTCATTATTACTGGCTTGATCACATAAGCATCTCTGCATCTCTGCAAAATGCTAATTGAACTGTGAAATTCTCAGGAAATCAAATTAATGAGCTTATACTAATAATTTACCTGCATTTTTACTTTTATTAGAAAATAATCAATAAAGTCACGAGGATTTTTAATATCCAGTGATTCTTCATGTTCTTTTACTTTCTCCAAAATATAACTTTTAATATAATCAGAATTTTTAAATAGTTTCTTATGACTTCCCGGAAAATAATCAAGGAGAGCAGGAAAATTATTGCAGACCTACAAAAGAAAAATGAATGGTTTGTTAAATGAGAAATACATATATATTTATAACCTACAATAAGGCTGATAGGGAATTTAATCCTAGTGATGAATGTAAATGGCATTCACCTTGAGAAGGAAGTGTTTATTATCTATACCTAGAAATCCTAGATTATAAAACATAGAAAATAAAATGTAATTTCTGCAATCATGCATCAGTTTTAAACAATATATTATAATATCATCATAAGTTGTTTATATAAATTCTCACATAGAAATTTAAAATGTAACTGATATAAACTACTGATAATCATATTTTGAAGATGGTAGCAGAAGTGAAGTTATTTGGATGATTAAGAACAGAGAGCCAGTATCTTCAATTTTATGCCTATCAATGAGTTTTTCATCAACAAAGACTATTTTATAATGCAAGCCATTGCCAAAAAGCACTTGGTTACCTACAAGACCAGAAAGGTAAGACACTATTGCTAAAGACACCCCAACTGTGATCAAAAGATATCAAGTGGCCATGCTGGAACTGAAGGGAAATCTGTTCCTTTCTGGCTAGCACTGGAAAGTGCTATAGAGCTGCAGGAAAACAATGGCTACCAACAGAGTAAACAAGCAGGAGATCCTGCCAGATACAAAATACACCAGCCAGAAAAGAACTACACATTCATGAAACAGCGGTACACAGGCCATTCAGGTAACCAACTGCTCACAAATTGGACAAGAGACCCACTCAGTGGGAAGAACTCATATCTGGTTATGGGAATAAAGCTTGATTCCCTACTATAGGAAACCAATAGACTGCAGATAGAATCTCCAGTGCTCTTTAGCTAAGAAGGGTGGGCACACACACCAACAAGTCTCTCTAATAATTATTCTTATCCTCCTTAAACCAAAATACTCACAATGTTGGTTGGAAAATCTGTTTTATCTTACAGATGTGGGGAATACTGGGCAGAACCAGAATACATTGATACATCAATATGTTAAGAAAGGAGAGCTAACAATAAACACAGATTAATACTACAAAAAACTTCAGTGCCAGGGATGGGACAATTTCCCGAGAGTTGTTGACCGGGGACTTCCTGAGGCCCCCAAAACATTATAAGCCATTGCCAAGAGTCTTGGTTGCCCACAAGAATGAGATAGTAAGAACCTATTGCTAAAGATCACTTAAGCATTTGCACTTGACTTCCCCTGTTTATAAAGCTTACACACCTTTCCTTGATGTGTTTAAAGAATATCTCCAGGCAGTTCTCTGCTGCCCGATACCTCACTACCAGGTCCATATAAAATCTGGATTTGTCTGAAAAAAAAGATCTTAAGTGTTCTGTCAAGAAAGGTGAGGGTGGGGAGTATTCACATCACCTGAATCCACTGTGAGCTAAGAATCTTGGTATTCTCATTAATTTTTTTCATCAGTTGAAGGAAATCCCGGTCTTTATAATCAAAACGATTCTGGAAAATGATGGAGCAGATCACATTGCAGGGAGCACAGCCCAGGATAAAGGTGGGGTCACAGGGTGAACCTGAAGGGTGGGAAACAGTTTCAAATCAACATTATAATACACATACATTTTAAATACTTTCTAATGGACAAATTTCCAAATGAGCCAAGTATTTGGCAGGTTGAATCAGTACAGCAGTTTGATCTTTAATCTCAGTTAGCCTACAACCTAACTTGTTAAACAGTATTTTTTACTTACACCTTGTTAACATCAGCACTTGCTATTTTGAAAGAGAAGGGCAATTGTTATAAACTTCAAAATTCAAGTATTCAGAGCACAATTAATTAAACTGAAAACCTACAGACCACATATTAATGAGACAGAAATACAGATTCATTGGAGAGCAGGAAATTATTCTTAATGATTAATTAAAAGAATCTGATACTGTCTCAGTGAAATTGAATTAAAAAGAAATACTTAGGGTAAATTCAATGTAGAGGGTACAAATGTGAAAAAGAATACATGCAAGCAAATGTAATGCCAAGAGCAGCAATTATTTAATAGGTCATTTTGCTTTAACAAAGATTGTTTTGAATATAGATCCCAGAAGTAGAAGAAAATTGACAGAAACAAGACCCATATCATATTTAAAACACAGTTTCTATTGTTCACACCTTTGTTACAGTGACAGCATGACCCTGAGTCTACTCCCTATCTATTAAGCTGTACCCTTCTTGTAAGTAATCTGGAAAGTGTGGTTGTAAGCAAACTCCCCTGAATGTATGTAATTTTGCAGCGTGTAGTCTGCAGACACATAGCACAGGTGTTTAATCCAACAATACTGTAAAGGATTCAAGGTGATGTCAAACCGCCTGCCATATGATTTTAAAAATCCTCAGGATATGAGAACTGGATTCTCAGACTTTGTAAGTTATTACCCTGAGTTCATGTCCACATGAATGAATCTTCTGATTCCCCACTCTGTCTCTGGTGCTGGCTCTGTGTGACTCAGTTTCCAGTAATATTGGGACAAACAAAACCAGGTAACTGATAAATGGAGACTTTTTTCTTTCAAAATATTTTTATTTATTACTTAACACACAGAGAGAAACAGAGAGACAGAGAGAATGGGCAAGATAATACCTCATCCCACTACAAACTCCAGACACATGATCCACTTTGTGCACCAGCTTTAAGAAGTACTGGGGAAATGAACCCAGAACCGCAGGGTTTGCTAGCAAGACCTTTATCATTGAGCCATCTCGTTCCTGTGCTGAAACACTGTTTTCTTAATATTTAATTTATGAAATTAAATTCTTAGGCTCTGCCTTTAATCCCAGCACTTGGGTAGAAGGATTTCCATGAGTTCAAGGCCACCCTGAGAATACATAGTGAATACAAAGTCAGCCTGGGCTAGCGTGAGACCCCACCTCAAACAAACAAAAAAAAAAGGAATTCCACATTGTAGTGCATACAGGACATGAATTTAAAAGCAGGACTCTCTAGGGAAATGAGTGTTGATAATAGGAGGCGAGAAAGAGCAAGAAGGACATGTAGACATGACCAAAGGACATAATACACTTATGAGAAAACATCTTTATGAACACCAGAATTACATAAAATGTGTATATGGTAATGAAAATTTATTTAAAAGACATACATGTTTGTGATGTTGATAATTGTAAGCATGTCTCTAAAGGAAATATTGGGCAGATCAGTAGGGATGAAAGGACAAGAGTAGTTCAACAAAATGAAATTAAATACTATCTGCCTTGCACTCCATAAGTCCTATCATGGCCAATAGCAAGTCTTCTCTGATTAAATGCTAAGAACCAGTGTTCTGGCTGCCTTCTACATGCTGGACAGAAACATCCAAACAAAAGCATCTGATGGGAGGAGAGTACTAATTTTGGCTTAGAGTGTTGAGCAGAAGCTCCATGGAGGAGAGGAAGGATGGCAAGAGGATGGACATAACATCCTTGTTGACATCAGGTGAACACCAGTAGCAAATGAGTGAACCAAACTATGGCAAGGGGAACTGGCTAAAAGAGCCCGAAGCACACCCCAACAACACACCTTCTCCAGCAAGGCTCCACCTAACAAATTGCCACCGGCTTGGAACCAAACCTGCAAAGTACGTGAGTTAATTTGGGACACCTAATTCAAACCACCACAAAAAGAATAACCACATTCATGCTAAAGGGAATATACTGTTCCTTAAGTCATCAGAATATTAAGATAAAACCTATGTACGTAACTTCTAATTTGAAAATAAAAGAAAAAATGTAGGTAACAATAGGAGAAATGGATCTTTTATACCCATACCTAAAACAAGAAGCAAAAGTCATAATATAAAACTGTGCTCACCATTCCTTTCCCTCAACTCCTCCACAAGGCACTGGGCTTCCTCTTTAACACGGTCCTCAAGAGTCCTCTTCCCCATTCCCAGATTGCGCAGGGTCATGAGTGAGAAGCGCCGGGTCTCTTTCCATATCTCTCCACTGCTAAAAATGACTCCTGGAAAAATGGGGACACAAGCTAGAACGGAGATCTCAGGGATGGAAGTGAGAGCTGAAATGTAGCAAATTTGAGCAAAGGGATGACCTCAGCCCAATGATCCAATCAACTCTCTGCTTTCCAACACACACAGGCTTGCTTACCAAAGCCTTTAGTGATTCTTTCAAATATTGGGGTTCTTCCTCTTCCAGCAAATTCCTCTGCATGATCAATCAGAGCTTCCTTAACCACTTCATATCCATACAACACCACAGCGGGCTGCCTGCCCAAGTATATTGTGAACACAGGGCCATAGATTTTTGAGAGCTGAAAATCAAGAGGAAAATGCAAAACTAGCAAGTATGTCTCCAGATTCCCAATGGAGTGATCCTGATTAAGACTACTGTCACGATTGTATTTAAATTATTTCATTCAGGCAAACAAAGCTTAAAATGTTTCTGAGTTTTTTTACATTGTATGACAGTGATGATGAACTCTTATGGATCACAATGAGCTGTGCAGTGGTCTATGCAAGTGATGCACAGATTTCAATTAAAAATCATATCGAACTGAATATGTGTAAACAGTCCAGAAATACCAAATTCATTTCCAGCATCCTATGGCTCATGAAAAGACTCAATGTTGAGTCTCTGCTTATTCAACATTTGAAGCTTGAACAATTGATCATCACTCTTCAAGTTTCATCCACAACCATATTGTAATCAGAACCCACATGAATGCTGGAGGATCACCTGGAAAATATCTTCATGTGAAGGAGTTCATATACGCTGACAAACAGCAGAAATCTTAAATTTCAGGTCACTAAAATGATTATAACCCATAGCCCAGTGTGTGGTTTATGGCTCATAGAAACCGAATGGGCACCACAAATGCTGCACAGGGACTTGCATCCTCTCATGGAAGAACAATTCCTTACACCATACTGCTCCTACCCCAGGCTTGGATTTTGTATGAAGAATAAACATGGATTGGATACTACCATTGTTTCCCCCTCTCATTTCTTTTACTATTCCCTGTCCATAGCATTTTCATTGTACTGTGACAGGTCAGATTTCTGCAGAGACAACCCCTCTCTTTGAGTGGGAGGTGTCCAGCTAGAGCTACAACCTAGGGGCTAAAACTGAATGGTCAGATATGAACCAATCAGCTGCCTCTCTGACTCACCTAGGAAAAACTTAAATTAACTTCCCTAGAAGAAAGCTATCCCTCTTCCCCACATGGCAATCGAGTGGAAGGACCTCTGATCCTGGCCTTAGGAAGGTAAGGCGGGTGGGGGAAGGCTCCAGACTTTTTCCCTCATGAACCTCTCCTTCTCATGATGGGAACTCCCTATTATCTTTTTTTCTTCTGCTTGGTTAGCTAAACAATGTAAGTTCTGTTAAACTCCTCACGTGTTTTCCGAAAATGATAGCTGGAGAACTCGGTTACTCCCCATGTTCCCTTAAATAATAAAGTCTCCCATTATACCTTACTATCTTATTGTCTATGATTTTAATTATTTAACTTTATAGACAAGAACTCAGATACTCTTAAACTTGGGGTGCTTTAAAATTTTTACTGGGGGCTATCTAAATTCTAACCCTCCCCTACACCCAGTATCATAATCTGTATCAGTATTATGATATAACACTTTAGAGAAGCTCCACATGAATGATTAATCTCAAGCAAATCCACATCTATTAGCCTCCAGACCTATAAAGTGATCTCACTCACCATTGACTTTCAGCCAAAAAGCAGAAAAAATGACTATATAAAGAATAAAGTATTGGAAGAAGCATCTGAAATGTCCAACCTTCTGATTCTGATTATATTTATTTATATATTTATTTGCAATGATAGAGGGGCGAGAGAGAGAGAGAGAGAGAGAGAGAGAGAGAGAAAGAAAGAATTGGCCATGCCAGGGCCTCCTGCTACTGCAAAAGAATTTCAGATGCATGTGCCACTTTGTGAATCTTGCTCCATGTGGGTACTGGGGAATCAAACCCAGGCTGCCAGACTTTGCAAACAAGTGTCTTAACCACTGAGAAATCACACCCACCCTTGATTTTAACTGGTGAACAAAATGACCTAATTGTTCTTCTACTCAAAATTTTTTTTCATTTTTCAACATCTGACAAGGAAACACTAGAAAACACAAAAAGTCAATAATGGCTTACAAGTATATTGCTTCATTATTATTTATTGCAGAAGCAGGCAAATAGAATATCATAGTGACTCAGGACACTGCCCAACTAGGGCATTAAACACACCAATTTCCTAAAGAGTGTACCTAGCAGCAGGTTGAGAACCCGGAACCTCCAACAGTACTGAGCTGCACAGTCCCTTCTGCAGTGTATATTACCCTGTACTTTGCATTGGATAAAGGCTCTTGCTGCTTCACTACATTCCTGCTTGTGCTTTTCTTCAATCCTCTGAGTAAGAAGCCAAGAACCTAGAAATAGCCATACAAAGACAACTGGTGACATTATTTGGCAATGCAGCCTCCTGGGAGTTATGTGTAAACTAAAGGCTCTCATACAAGGGTCCACCAAATGTTTTCAAGCTACTCTTTCTGTACTAACAAGCTCACTACTCTCCAGTGCTTTTTAGGTGTTTCATTCTGATACCTGTACCTGACTGCCTGCTGAAATCTGTAGCTTGAATAAAGGGGACTTTGGGCTGTGGTTCCCCAAATATCCAAACTTACCAGGGGTAGGAGACAGCTATACAGACCCTCTCCACTAGCTGCTTCAGAAGGAATAGAGACCACGCTGTCTGGGAAGAAATGGGGGCCATGGACATTCACGAGTATTGTTTCTGCTCTGCACAGCGGAATTCAAATCAGCTGGGAGCCAGTTTAATTATTTTTTTAATACAGTTTTATTCTCTTGCTTGTCTCTTATTCCAGCTGTGGCAAATTAATTCTAAAAGGTATGACAAACTATGGTGTTTTTTTGTATATTAGCTATGATTAAGTTATCACTGTGCTTGCCTACAGAGATGTGGTGGTTTCACTCAGGTGTCCCCCAGAAGCTTATATTTGCTGAAAGCTTGATCCCCAATTGATAGCAATTTGGGAATTGGTCATGTGTTTTTGGGGACAGGTTTATAGATATTATATCCAGCTTTACCTTGCCCTAGTTTGGCTCACTGTCTTTCTACTATTGTTCACCTGATGTTGGCTGGGAGGTGATATCCAGCCTCTGTTCATGCTGCAGTTTCTCCTGCCATCATGGAGCTTACCCTCAAGTCTGTAATCCAAAATAGGAGAAAAACAGATATCTGGTGGGAGAACGAGATTTCTCCAAAAATAGATTTCTTCCTTCTTCTGTCATTAAAATATCTATAGTCTGCTGTCAGTTAGCATGCATGGGTCAGGGAAATAAAAGCCTCTAGTACACCTGCCATGCCCAAATCTCCTGTGTGAAGTCAAGGATTTTGGATAATTAGGCCCTTGCTAAAGCAAAGAAGAGTGACCATCTCAACCAGGTCAAGGTTTATATGGCCAACACAAATGGCTCAACTCCTTATAACTTCTTCAAACATCTCATTACTAGACTCTGGAATCCTCAATGGCCCTAACTAATTCAATATATAGATTCAAGGGTTAGAGGACCCAATCACTTTGTATATAAACTGTATGAAACTGACCTAATCCTCCTAACCTAGAAAATGAACACTCTCCTGTTCATTGGAGAAAAATATGAAATATCTTAAGAAAGGTCCCTTCTCTAAGTCCTACCCAGACCCCAAGACAACAGGCACATTCCAATCATAGCATGTCTTGACTTACTGGATTGGACACATGACATGCTGGAACCCTATCCTATAGTAAGTACAATAAGCAGTCATGCATATACACAGATTCACCTCCAAATCTTATTCAATAGTGACCTAATTTATGTATCAGAATCATTTCCATTAAGTCTGTTAGAAGGACACTTGAGAATGTTCCAGACACAGCTTGCACCCAGGGTGCCAGAGTTACAAAGAGAATATAGACTATGGAGAAATCAAAAGCCAAAGAAGCCAAAGAGGAACTGGGCAGTTACCACCCAGGCCAAATCTGAAGACATTCAGTATCTGTGATGGTTAAGTTTTGTTGTCATCTTGTCCTGTTAGTAATCTGGGGTTGTTCTCTGAGGTTGTATACAGGAAGGCAGCCCTCTCAGTGTAGACCAGGATGTAATGAGGCTTAGAAGAAGTAGAAACAAACATCCCTTCCTGGTGTTCGAGAGCATTTCAGGAAGGAAATTCCAGAGACTCAGGGAATCAACAAGTCTGTGAAAGAGTTGCATTGTGGGAACTGGTGTCCTCTAAGTAAATTCATCATCTCATGACTATTCTGTACTCCCTAAGAAGCCTAAAGTAAGAAGCCCAAGACACATAGAGTACACTCCACTTAAGTGACCCAAGGCCACTTGGCTATTGATACCAAGACTTTACCATTGCTTTTCTCTGAATAAATTTTAAGGATGCTTTGCTTCTTGTTTGTGACTTTCTTGAGTTCTTTGAATAAGGCACCTTGATCTTAGAAACATTCAGAGAGAGACCAGAGTAACATATTAATACTGTCTCCAGAAGACTCCTAAAAAAATTAAAATAGAGCTACCAACTGACCCAGCTTTTCCTATACTGGGAATCTACCCTAAAGGCTTCTCTCTTCAATACTGAGATATTTGCTCAACCATGATTATAGATGCTCAATTCACAATAGCTAAGAATTGGAATCAACCCAGATGCTCATTGTTGGACTAATGGATACCAAAGTTGTGGTACATATACACAATGGAATCCT
>PVHP010054342.1:0-10476 GCA_004024765.1 Zapus hudsonius | reverse complement strand
AGAGAAAACGGTTATCCTGGTTAAGGACCACATATGAGGGAGATTATGCGGTGTTCAATTCTCTGTTCTTTTGAGTGTTCACTTAGTAAGATCTGCTCGAAGTCAGACCATTTTTTCCTAAATTTCGATATGTCATTTTTCCTTTCAGCTGAGTAAAATTCCATCGTGTAAATATACCACAGTTTCGCTGTCCATTCCTCCATGGATGGGCATTTGGGTTGATTCCAGTTCTTGGCTATTATGAATTGAGCTGCTGTAAATATAGTTGTACAAATGTTTCTGCGTCGAGATGTGACATCTTTCGGGTAGATGCCTAGTAGAGGGATAGCTGGGTCCATTGGTAGTTCTTTGTCCATTCTGTCTAGGAGTCTCCACACTGCTTTCCATAGCGGTTGAACGAGTTTGCAATCCCACCAGTAGTGAATGAGGGTTCCTTTTTCCCCCGCATCCTCACCAGCAACGATTGTTGTTGGTTTTCTTTATGATTGCCATTCTGACAGGGGTGAGATGGTATCTCATTGTGGTTTTGATTTGCATTTCCCTGATGCTTAAGGATGCTGAGCACTTTCTTAGATGAGTCAAGGCCATTTGTGTTTCCTCCTCTGTGAATTCTCTGTTGGGATCAGTGCCCCATTTTGTGAGGGGGCATTTTGAGTTTTTGTTATTAGAGCTTTGTTTCTTAAAGGATCTTGAACTAGAAGACAAGAAAAGGGAGGCCTCTGGGCCAGAGACTTTGGATATGGTTTGAGCTCTTCTCATGAAATAATCTCAGCTTCAATTCTAGGGTTTTTCTGCCTTAACTTGACCACTGCAAGAGCAAATACTATTTCCATTTGTGCTACAGGGACAGTGTGTATTAACCTTATCAGGAGGACAGACTGTTTCATGTATATTGTAAAGGGAGAACTGAAAGCCAACACACCACTTCTGAGAGCTGAATATTCTTGGGTTGCAGTTGCTGAAGAAAAGTTTAGTGAGGTTCATCTGACTCAAGGACAATGCTCACATACCAGACACCAGAGAGTTTATTTATTTATTTATTTATTTTTTGGTTTTTCGAGGTAGGGTCTCTCTCTAGTCCAGGCTGACCTGGAATTCACTATGGAGTCTCAGGGTGGCCTTGAACTCACGGCGATCCTCTTACCTCTGCCTCCTGAGTGCTGGGATTAAAGGCGTGCGCCACCATGCCCGGCCGTGAGTTTATTTTCATTTTTTATTTTTTTCGAGGTAGGGTCTCACTTTAGCCCAGGCTGATCTAGAACTCACTCTGTAGTCCCAGGCTGGCCTTGAACTCACAGCAATCCTCCTACCTCTGCTTCCCAAGTGCTGGGATTAAAGTCGTGGACAAGCACACCTGGCCTATATTTGCTTTTTTACTTAAAGGATGTTTTATATATTTTCTGTTTTTGATTTTCAATGAAAATGAAAAAAAACTATTTTATTTATTTATTTTTTGTTTTTTGAGGTAGGGTCTCGCTCTAGTCCAGGCTGACCTGGAGTTCACTATGTAGTCTCAGGGTGGCCTTGAACTCACGGCAATCCTCCTACCTCTGCCTCCCAAGTGCTGGGATTAAAAGTGTGCGCCACCACACCCAGCTAACTATTTTATTTTTGAGATGCTGTCTCTATGTAGCTCTGGCTGATATTGAACTTTCAGTAATCCTCCTGCCTCTGTTTCCTAAGTGCTGGGGTTACAGGTGCAAGCCACTATGCCAGGCTTTTAAACATTCTTGCAGCTTGTAGTAAGCCTTATGTACTATTGAGATGCCTTTTAAAAGTAATAACAATTAGTACCTGGGACTTATCTTGCTTTTTTTTTGTTTGTGTTTTTAAAAAATATCTTTCTTTATGCAGACACACAGAGAGAGATAGGGAGAAGAGTGATAGAGAGGATGGGCACTTTGTTCATCTGGATTTAGGCAGGTACTGGGGAATCGAACCCAAGTCCTTAGGTTTTGTATGCATGCATGCACCTTACCCATTGAATCACCTCTCCAGCCTTTGTGTTTTTTTATTAAAAAAAACATTTTATTTATTCATTTTCAAGCAGAGAAACGAGAGGTAGAGATAGATAGAGAGAGAGAGAGAGAGAGAGAGAGAGAGAGAGAGAGAGAGAGCGCACCAGGGCCACCATCTTGTGGGTCTGGTTTATGTGGGTACTGGGGAATTGAACTGGGGGCCTCAGGCACCCGAGCCAAGTGCCTTATCCACCAAGCCATCTCTCCAGCCCAGCCCTTGTGTTTTGTTTTTAAAAATATTTTTTATTTGTGGCTGGAGAAATTGCTCAGTGGTTAAGGCACTTGCCTGAAAAGCCCAATGACCGGATTTGATTCTCCAGTACCCATGCAAGCCAGATGCACAAAATGGCACATGCATCTGGAGTTTGTTTTCATTGGCTAGAGGCCCTGGCGCACCCATTCTCTCTCTCTGTATCTCTCTGTTTGCAAGTAAATAAATAAAATGTTTTTAAAAATATTTTTTATTTATTTTCAAGAAGAGAGATAGATGGGAGAGAGAGAGGGAGAGGGAGAGGGAGGGAGAGAGAGAGAGAGAGAGAGAGAGAGAGAGAATTGGGGGGGGGAGTGATACACTAGGGCCTTTTGCTGCTGAACCGTTTACCCAGTTCTGATTTTTCTAAACTGACCAAGAACTCTCTCTATAGCCTCAGGGTGGCCTTGAACTCACAGCAATCCTCCTACCTCAGCCTTCCAAGTGCTGGGATTAAAGGTGTGCACCATCACTCCCACTCTTATCTTGCTTTTAAAAAAAAAGCATTGCATTCAATTTATTCCTTTTTAATTTTTAGAAATCATGGTTAAATAGATGTAACCTGAAACATCACTTTAACTCCCTTCAAGTGTGTTGTGCAGTGGTGTCTAACACTTTCATGTTCCCCAGCCACTGACACCACCCTCTCCAGAACTGGTGGCACTTCTTCAGAAATGAAAGCAAAATTCTGTTTGTTGGCTTCAGTGACTTGGGCTGGGAATCTCTAACCAAGTGGCTGAGTAACTCTTTGTTCCTGGAAAGCCTCTTATTTCTGAAGAATGGTTTTGAAATGAAATGAAAAAAAAAACGAAGACAAGAGACGTCCCCTGAAGATGGACCTCCTCTGGATCTACAGGAGTTAGGATTCTCACTTTAGCTCAGCTGGAAGGTACTCACCGCTGTTGTTTGCCAGCAGACTAAATGTGCATGGGCTTGTGTTTTCATTAAAAAAATTAACTTATTTATTGTTAATAATTAGATACATTGTATGAGCAAGTCTTGTGATGGTACCCCCATTTCCCTCCTCCCTAACCCCAACCTGCTGTGGGCCTTCTTCAGTGGGCTTGCTGGACTGGTCCATGGGGTAGAGGGTTATGGATTCTACAAGCAGTAGCCAGGTTTTCTTTTCTCTGTGTGATGTTGCTAAGAGGAACACTGTCTCTGGACACTCTCCTCCACCATGGCTCTTACAATCTTTCTGCCCCTTCTTCCGCAAAGTTCTGAGTCATGGTGGGTGAGTTTAAGTCTGCTTTACTACTGAGCTCTTAAGTGTCTCTGAGTTTCTGCTTTGGACTATGTTGGGTATTTTTGGCGTCTGTCTCCATCACCTTTTCATAGGTTACCTGACTTGCTGTGGAGGTAACTCTCTTGCTCATCTGGACACTTCTTCAAAGGTTTTGTTTGGGCCTTAGATGATGAGTTAGGGATGGTTCATCTCTTGCCTGCGTGTCAGCCATCATCTCAGGTCCTGTTGGAATTGTGTTGCCTTCTGAAAAATGCAAACATAATCTCCAGTGGAGAGTGAGATCAGTATAGGTTAAATGAGACAAACATTGTTAATTTGGTGAGATTCTAATGGGTGTAGCCTCTGTGTAGGCTCATGGTTAGTGGGGGTTTCCCTTTGGAGTCTGGGTTCTTGGTCTCCCTAAGAGTTTGCCTTGGCTCCCAGTTCCAGCTAAGTTTCCTTGCCACTGATCTTATCTCTTAGCCAATCAGCAATCTGTTGATTACCCACCTGGTTAAATACCACTATTGCACAGATGAGCACTTCTTGGCTTGCTAGTCTCTGCCTGCCTTATAGCAGTGTCCTCAGCATTCTTGTAACATTGATCCTTGTTGTATATCCATGTCCTCTGCTTTCTCTGAATATCATTGGCCACTTTCCCCTGGCAGCTCATGTAATGCCTTCCAGCACTACACAGACTAATCTGGGAGCTGGTTACCTTTCAGATTCAGCAGGGTCTCTCTGTGTTAAGAGTTGCCATTTTCTATTTTTATTTTTTGTAACTTCTGGAGCTCAGAACCGAGCAACATCTCCTGGCTCAAATCAGTCACTTTGGTCATGAGGAAGCAGGCGATGGGAGGGAAAGGGGAGGTGACTGCGAGCGGATGAAGTGGCACCGGCTGTGTCCCCTGGGAAGGGAGACACTCTTCCTGCTGGCTGAGTGGAGGATAGCCTCACCCCCCCCCAGCCCTCTCCCCACCAACTTCATTCTCTTTTTGTTGAAATCACTTTACCACCCTATTGGACATCTCTTTTAATCTCCTGCAGAGGACAAGTGAGCTAGGAGGGAGGGGTTAGTAGCCTACAAAGTTAGCATCACAGCTCCTGCGTTTCTCAACGTGGTGCTTCACGATAACATCTTTGGCATCATACGAAAGAGAAATATCTTCTCCACCAGGATTTACTCAACACTTGTTCCCTAAAGATCTACTTGTTCCAATGTGACCTCATCTGTAGTGACCCACTTTTCTCAATGTATGATGATGACAAATGTTAAAAAGCTCAGAACGCACAGCTGCAACAACAGAAAATATTATATCAAAGGTGAACACAAACATAGAGAAGATGCTGGAATATTCCTTTAGAGGATTGTGTCCTTTCTCCTTTGATGTGAGGAGAAAAGTTGACCCTAATATCTTTGTGGAGGATAGCTCCTGTGGGATTGTTCAGCAGTTTCTTCTCATCATTTAAAGATGATCTCCATGAATGCATTCAAGGTCACGGGCTTGCATAACCCAGACTAGACTGAATATGGCATGACCCTGTTCTTTTGGGATATCTCAAAGAATGTCTGGGGTACCTCTCTCCTTAGCCAGTCATTCCTACTTCCATAATACCATGTTGGATATGGGGACCCCTTTTCCCACTTCTAAAGTCCCCACTGTGATGTGGAAAACCCGCTGGAGGAAGAGATTGTATCTTGTTCAGCATTCAAGTCGAACAAGAAGCATGTAAGAAAACATTGTCCGGGACTCATACTAATGGAAGAAAATTCAGAGGAACAGCAAAACATTGGTCAGGAGGTTGATTGGCATGTCTGTCAGTCTGCACACCTATTACTCTTGTTTCCTTCATCCCTGATGCCTCGTCCAGCATTCTTTCTCTGTCTATGGGGAGAGTCTAAAGGCAAGTCATAAACAGGAAGGTAACTGTAATGTAGCAGGTCTCTGAGAGCAGTAGAGCCTCATCTCAGCTCTCAGGTAGGCTTAACTCAAGAACTAGGGTGCGAGACTATCAAAGGTCACCAAAGCTCTACCGAGAGGGAGGCTCCAGTGCTGTGGAACTTGAAGGATGACTCTTATGGACAATGAAGGATGAACTTTAAAGGAGAAATTTAGAGAATGGGCACACCAGGGTCTCTAGCTGTTACAAACAGTTCCAGATGCATGTGCCACTTTGTATATCTGGCTTTATGTGGGCACTGGGGAATCGTACCTTGACCATTATTAGGCTTTGCAAGCAAGCACCTTAACTGCTGAGTTAAGTTGGGACCCAGCCTGGCTGAATATCTGTGAGCTAAGTTTTAGAATATAATATAGAGCTGGATGAGGTGACCTACACCTTTTGGTCCTGAGCATGGTAACTCATGCCTTTTGATCCTAGCACACCTGTGCCCCCAGGAGGCAGGGGGGATTGCTGACAGTCATAATCCTGTTTGTAAGTGCTAATAAGGCTTGTTACTATTTGCTGAGCCCCCTTGTGAAAGAGATAAGACTATACAATGCATCCTTGGGTTATATATATATAGGGATATTGGAATAAAAGTTTTGAGATCTGCCTGGACACTTCTCCCAGCTGCATGTTTGTGTCTCCGGCTGCACATTCACCTTTCTCCGATGGAGCCCGTCTCCTGCTGGCCAGAGAGACACAGGCTTGCTTGCAGGGTGCCAGGGATTCATGACTCTCTGTATCCAACAGTCATCTCTCCAGCCCAGGAGAAATTTTATTACAGAGAGAGCATTTAGAGAAAAAGCTTATATTAAATTTATAAAGTAGTGAAAGAAGCAAAAGTAAAAAGTTTTCTGCATCAGCAATGAGGGATGTGAACAGGAGACCATCGAACACTCTGGACCATGGGCTTTTATTGTACTGAGGATCAGCTTCCTTTGTCTAAATGGAAACTAGGCATCAAGTTGGTTAAGCTTATGGGTCAGGGAAAAGAGCACTCACAGACTCGGAGGGTCCGTCAGAAAGTCTCAAGGGCAGGCTTCAGGGAGGTCAGCAGAAGCCTGTCAAGACTGGCTTTGCTGTTGTTCCCAGAGGCCTGTTTTTGCTCTTATCTGGGCAGCATGCTATCTGCTACCCAATTGCACTCCCTCTTCTTCCTCTCTAGTGTTCCCCACTTGACCACCCTACATTCCCAAGGCAAGGACAAAAGACAAGATTGAGCCAGGCGTGATGGTGCACACCTTTAATCCCAGCACTTGGGAGGCAGAGGTAGGAGGATCACCATGAGTTCAAGGCCACCCTGAAACTACATAGTGAATTTCACCTCTAAAAACCAAAAAAAAAAAAAAAAAAAAAAAAAAAAAAAAAAAGACAAGACTGCTTCCAAAAGGTCGTGGAATTACAGCCAAGAGCGCAGAGCAAGACTGCTGCTGTGCTGCTGCTCAAAGACCTTCCTTAACTTCCCAGCAAGTATATACCTCCTACTGTCTGTTAGTAACCATAGTAACTAACCATTTCTAGTTATGTAGCATTTACTAGACCCCCTGGTAAGAACTTTCTAGATGTTATCACAGTTACTCCTCACTCACAACAGTTCCTTGTGTTGGCCACATGACTCACTTTATAGACAAGGAAACTTTGGTTTGAATAGTTTTTTTTTTTTTTTATGTAGGGTCTCAATCTCGCTCAGGCTGACCTGGAATTATTCACTATGTAGTCTCAAGGTGAATAGATTAAAAATATTTTTATTTATTTATTTGCAGAGAGAGAGAGAGAGAGAGAGAGAGAGAGAGAGAGAGAGAGAGAGAGAGAGAATAGGCACACCAGTACCATCAGCCCCTGTAAACAAACTCCAGATGCATGCACCACTTTGTCCATCTGGCTTTACGTGGGTACTGGGGAATCAAATTCTAGTCGTTAGGCTTTGCCTTAATTGCTGAGCCATCTTTCCAGCCCCTCAAATAGATTTTTAATTTGTCCTAGGTTATGTAACTTCCAAGGTCTTCTGATATGAGTCCACATTCTTTATTGCTACCCTCTATTGCTGTTAGCTGGTAACTTGTGGTCCTCGGGATGTTAGCATTCCATTGGAATGCTTTATGGTATCAACTAAATCTAAGTTATCAATATATTTCAGGTCTAGGCAAGAATGTGCAGCTCTGAAATTTACTTGAAAGTATGCATGTGAAAGAGAGCCAGATAGAACAGAAGCACGAGGATGTGGAGGAGGAGAAGGCCAGAAAATAGGCAGACTACTGAATTGAAATTTGTGCTGCAAAGAGATGGAGCCATCATGGTCCTGTTTTGTTCTTTCCCTTCCCAAATCATGGCATTATTTCCTAAGCACACCCGACACTTTTCATTGCTGGTTCACTTATGGACATGGTTCTCGGGTGCCAGGACATACCCTTCCTCGTTTTTCCTAAATGTTTCCACCTGTCAAAAGCCCAGAAACTTTCATGTGGCTCTCCTCTCTTCCCCAACCCCCTAGATTGAATAAACTTTCCTCTTCTGTAGCCCCACAGCCCTTTGGAAATACTAGTGCTATTCAGTCTCTACAATCTGCTTAACCCAAAGCCTGGGGCTCTGCTTCCCCAGTACTGAGCTCCATGCAGCTAGTACCCTCTAATCTGCTTTGTACCCTCAGCAGGCAGCAGAGCCCCTGATGGTTCCCAGGGAAAAGACAGAACTTTCTGTCTTGTGTCATGCTCCAAAGCTTCTTTTTCTTCACTAAGTGTGTAGCCAGGAGAGCCTGGCCAGCATGGCTTAGACATTTCTGTCCCACAAGGAATTAGACAGGGCATTGATGTAAATAGTTTTGTTTTGTGTTTTTGCCGTGTTGAGGATTGAGTCCAAGGACCTAGGGAAACCAGGCAAGTGTTCTACCCCTGAGTTACACCCCCAGTCTCTGTAAATTTGTTCTATACTTCACATATGATTTCTATTATATCATGGGAACATTTGCAAGCTAGTTATTTTAAAATGTCACTAGCCGAGACTAGAAGCTTAGTTCTGAAGTCCAAATGAGATGGGAACAGTTGTCAGTGAATATTGTCACTTTGAACCATCTTGGAAACAAGCATCTTAAAAAATTTTTTCTTTATTTATTTGAGAGAGAGAGAGTGACAGAGAGAGAAAGAGGCAGCCAGAGAAAGAGAGAGAATGGGCGCACCAGGGCCTCCAGCCACTGCAAACGGACACCAGACACATGCACTGTCATGGTTTGATCCAGGTGTCCAAAGAAATGAAGGTGTTCTGGGTAATTGATCCTCAGCTGATGGCAGTTTGGATTTTACAACCTAGATGGAGCTGTGTTGTTTGGGGCGGGCTTATGGGGGTTATAAGCCAGCTTCCCCTTGCCAGTGTTTGGCACACCTTCCTGCCGCTGTTTGCAATGCTGTGGCAGAGGTGGTGTCCACCCCTCTGCTCATGCCATCATTTTCCCTGCCAGGATGCAGTCTCCGCTCGAGTCTGTAAGCCAAATAAACCCATTCCTCTACAAGCCACTTTTGTTTGGGTTCTTTCTGCGTAGCAACTAGAAAACTACTGCAACAGTTTTGGTACCAGGATGTGGGGTCTGTTGCTGCTAGAACCTTGATCTTGTGGCTTTGGTCTTCTGGAAGTGATCTATAGGAGGAATATGGAAGGATTTGAAATATCAGCCTAAGAGACGCCTCACAGTACTGTGAGTACAGCTTGATGAACCATTCTGGTCAGAATTAAAAGACCTGAATGAAGTAAGAACTATGGACTGTGAGGTTTGGCTTACGAGAGGGAGAAAGAACTTTGTCAGGACTGTGCCAGAAGCAGTTTGTGTGAGAGGCTTGCTGCATTCTGCCTGCCTGTGTCCTGGGAACCTGTGCAGGGTTGCTTTGTGTAGAAATGGACTGGTGTGAGCAGATGGAGATGGCACAGAAAGAAAGATCTTTGGGTCAAAACTGCTGCCCGTTCACCTGCAATTGTTTGAATGATGACAATCATTGAGATTGGGCCAGCTGGTCTGCATTGGAACAACAGGAAGAATGTGGACTCTTTGAAGTAAGGGGCCTGAATGCTTTGATCCTCCCTGGATTAACAAGTTGGTAGCCCACCTGGTTCTGTGGAATGGAGATTGGTTAGAAAGAGAGGGTCATTGGATTTGCAACACAGTTTTGTTTTTGAAAAATGGCCATCGGCGTGTGAAGCAGGTGTGCTAGGTTGCCTGCATGGAGCCCGATGAAGCCATGAGGATTAACTGTGGGTTGCAATGGAGATCCAAAGAATTCCAGGACTATAGATAGGTGCCAAGGCAAGCTGCCAGCACTGGACGAAGTTTTCCCAGACTGTGAGTAGCTGAGCAGGAGGGGTGGAATTGAATCTCCAAGAGACTTATTATTGGTTAGAATCATTGAATTTGGAGTTAGAGATTGAGGTTTCCCTGCTTGTTTTAAATCTTATATTGGTTCAATCTGTTTTTGCTGTGCCTCATGTTTTGTAGTGTGAATGTTCTGTGCCATTACGGGTTTATTTTTGCTATTATGGCTCAGTTGAAAGCTGTGGCGACTTAAGAGTTGAGCTGAACACATTGTATTTACATCATGTATGATTATTAGTTTGTGGGGGCCAAGGGCGAACTGTCATGGTTTGATTCAGGTGTCCCCCACAAATGAATGAATATGTTCTGGGTAATTGATCCTCAGCTGATGGCAGTTTGGGTTTTACAACCTCAATGGAGCTATGTTGTTGGGGGCGGGCTTATGGGGATTATAAGCCAGCTTCCCCTTGCCAGTATTTGGCACACCTTCCTGCTGCTATTTCCAGTGCTGTGGCAGAGGTGATATCCACCCTTCTGCTCATGCCATCATTTTCCCTGCCAGGATGGAGTCTCCCCTTGAGTCCAGAAGCCAAATAAACCCATTCCTCCACAAGCCACTTTTGTTTGGGTTCTTTCTGTGCAGCAACTAGGAAGCTGACTGCAACCTGTGGGTACTGAGGAATTGAACTTGGGTCTTTCTGTTTTGCAGAAAAGCACCTTACCCCTTGAACCATCTCTCCAG
>PVHP010054341.1:0-10485 GCA_004024765.1 Zapus hudsonius | reverse complement strand
AACCTCCGTGGAGAGACACTCTTTCCCCTCTCAGAAGGTGGAGGGGACCGCCTCTGAGGACCGGCTGCTCCCACAGGGAAGCCTCTCAGTTGGCGCCAAGTACCAGGAATCTGCCACGAGGGGATGAAGGTGGAGCCTGAGGTGCAGAGGGAGGGCACAGCTGCTGGCTCCCCTGCAGAGCCGAAAGCTGCCGGGAACCTGCGGAAGTTTTGAAGCTGAGGAGCGACTGGGCGGCCCCAAACTTGGGCCTGTATTGCAGACAGACCCCCCAACCTCCGTGGAGAGACACTCTTTCCCCTCTCAGAAGGTGGGGAAGACCGCCTCTGAGGACCGGCAGCACCCGCGGGGAAGCCTCTCAACTGGCGCCAGGGATCTGAACCCGCGCGAGGGGACAGAGGCTTGCACCCTGGGTGCACTAAGTGCAGCCCTGCAGAGCGGAGAGCTGCCGGGAACCCGCGGCGGTTTTGAAGCTGGGGAGCGGCTGGGCGGCCCCAAACTTGGGCCTGTATTGCAGACAGACCCCCAAACCTCCGTGGCCCAGCCCACTCTGTGTTCTCCTGCAGAGCTGAGATCTGCTGGGGAACCCTGCTGTGGACCCCAAGCCGATGCCGAGGAGAGGCCGGGTGCCCGGGTCTCAGTCCTGCAATGAAACCTCCGCGGAGAGCCTGGAATCCGCCCCGGGGGATAATGGCGTGAGCTAGTGGGGGGGGAGGGCTCGGCCCTCTGCTCCACAGGGGAGCAGAGAGCTGCTTGCGAACCCCGTCTGCTGCAGCCCAGGGGTTAGGGAGGGAGGGAGAGTCCGAACTCGGGTTCGGCCCGGTGTCCAAAGCCTGGATACCAGTTGAGGGGGTCAAACCTTTCCGGAGAGTCCTGGCGACGTTGTTACTCGGTCACCATCTTGCTCCGCCCCCTTCTCTATTTTGTTTTAACATCATCCTTTCCTCCCATTTTGAAGCTCTTGTGGAGGTAGTGTCAGGCACTGTGAGGTCATGAATATCAAGGACATTTTGTGTCTGGAAGATTGTATTGTAAGCAGTCCTACCCCTTCCTTTGGCTCTTACAATCTTTCCTCCTCCTCTTCTACAATAGACCCTGAGCCTCTGGAGGTGTGGTAGTGATTGTCCCAGTGTGGAACACTTCACTCCCTCTCAGCACTATGGTGTCTTCTGAGCTATTGTGGTGGTCACCACCATCTGAAAAGAGAAGCTTCTCTGGCCAAAAGGGAAAGTAGCATTATTATATGGGTATGCTCATTTTAAATAACTAAGAAACAGTGTTCATAATGCAGTTTGGTGGGCATAATATATGCATTTATCCAGACAACAGCAGGTGTTACTCTCCTAGGGCTCATGAACTCCCCCACTATAGGCTGGGTCTTCAGTACCAGGCATGTATTCCCTTCCATGGAGTGAGACTCCAGTCCAATTAGAAAGTGGTTGGTTTCCCCCCATAACAGAAGAGCCACTAATGTACCACTTGGCACTGTAGGGCTGCATACAGCCATAGATTTTTCCAGCTTTCTGTCAGTTGGTTGACAGGGAGGAGGATTCCAGCTCAGCTCCAGCTTAATTTCTCAGTGATCTGAAACCCAAGTCTTCAGCAATAGGTTCTTACCATCTTATTCTGGTGGCAATGCCCTATAATGTTTCGGGGGCTTCAGGAACCTATTGACTCAGCTGGATTAGCTAGGCAATGAGCCCAGGGCAATCTTTCTCTCTGCCAGGCCCCGCTCTTGTGTAGGTGGCAAACTCAGATCCCCATGCTTGTGTTGCAAGCAGCTTGCCAACTGAGTCATCTCCTTAGCCCCCTTCAGTAAATATATATATATATATATATATATATATATATATATATATATATATATATACTGAATTAATATATATATGTATTAGTTTGGGTCTTGTTATATAGCCCAGTATGGCCTCAAACTAATTATATAGTCCTCAAACTCATGATACTCATGGCTTAGCCTCCTGCACACTGGGATTATGTGTACTATCACATATGTATCTTATTTATTTTTAGATGGTTCATTATTCATCAATAGCAATTCAATTTCTAAATATTGATTTTATGTCCTACATCTTTGTTACACTCAGTTATTAATTCTAAAAGTTTTTGTGACAAAAACTTGGGGTTTTCTACATTAAGATTATATCTACAAACAGTGACAGACTTCATTTTATTCTGGTTTGAAACCCTTTCTTTCTTTCTCTTACCTTTTTTCTCCAAGACATTCAATTCTATGTTGAACAAAGCAATAAAATGGGCCTACATATATTATTTCAGATTTTAGAAACCTGTTAGATTTCTCCTTCCTATAATGTTAGCTTTTGCTTATGATATATGGCCTTTTGTTTGAACATGTTTCTTCTTCACCTAATTTGCTAGTGTTTGTGTGATAGAGGGATGCTGATTTTTAACAAATGCATTTTCTTCATTTATAAAAATGATCCATGGGGCTGGAGAGATGGCTCAGCGGTTGAGGCACTTGCCTCCAGTGCCTGAGGCCCAGGGTTCAATTCCCCAGTACCCACATGGGCCGGACCCACAGGGTGGTGGCCCTGGTTTGTGCGCTCTCTCTCTCTCTCTCTCTCTCTCTCTCTCTCTCTCTCTCTCTCTCTCTCTCTCTCTCTCTCTCTCTCTCTCTCTCTCTCCTTAAAATGAATAAATAAAATATTTTAAAAAATGATCCAATGATTTCTGTCTTTTGTTCTGTGCATGTTGTTTATCAGGCTTGCTGACTGGCATATGTTGGACCATTCTTATATCCCTAGGTTAAATTTCACTTGATCGTGGGGAATGATGTTTGAAGTGCACTGCTTGATTTAGTTTGTTAGTATTTTGTTGTAGATTTCTGTATCCATGCTCACTAGGGATATTGGCTTGCCTTTTTATTTTTGTGTTGAGTGCTTGTCTGGTTTTGGTACCACAGTAATGCTGGCCTGTTAGTGTGTTTGGAAGAATTCCCTCCTGTTCAATTTTTGGAAGTGATTTAAATGGAATTGGTATGAGTTCTTCCTTAAAAGTTTTGTAGAATTCTTTAGTGACTCCATTTGGTCCTGGACTTTATTCCCTGAGAGACGTTTTCTTACTGATTCAACATCATTGTTTATTATTGGACTGTTCAAGCTTTCTAAATCTGCTTCATGATTCAATCTTGATAACCCCTATGTGTCTAGGAATTTATACCTTCCAACCCATCTAGTTTATTGGAATATATAATTATTCATAGTACACTCTCAAGATACTTTGATATTCTGTGGTGTCATTAACAATATCACCCTTTTTATCAGAGTTTATAGGTTTGCTTCTTTGTTCCTTCTCACTCTAACTGAGGGCTTGTCAATTTGATATCTTTAAGAAGAACTAGCTTTCATTTCTTTGTTTTTTTGTATTTTTTCTATTTATTTCATTTATGTTTATTCTTTGTGGCTTTGGGTTGGTGTTTTGCTTGTTATTTCTTGATTGTAAAATGCTATATATATATATATATATATATATATATATATATATATATATATATATAGTCAAGCACCTAGTTGTAATGTCTAAACACTATATTTTACCAAAATTTTTGGACCAAGTTAATACTATTTTGGGCCAATCATACAGCTCTGAAGAAATGTGGGCCATCACACTGTTCACAAATCTCAGCAAGTTACTTTTATTTCACACCTTTGTTTGCTGACTAGGATAGGAGATGAATGAGGCTTTTAAGTCATATATATTTTATCATGACAAAGTTTCTGTTAGACTTTTGTAAAGAGATTTTTTTGTTTGTTCTCCATTTTTCAACTTATTTTGGTATATTTATGAAGGCCATTTGTTATTTTTTTTTTATTTGACATTCTGAATAATCCAAAGCATAGTAATTCTTTATAAAATTAGAACATCTAGAACAACCCAGGACACAGCTAAGGGGCTAAAGTATCTTTTCTTGTTCATAAGTCTCTTTATGACCATCCATCAGTTGATGGATCCCTTTATATAGTTCTAGTTTTGTTTCTGGAGAACTGAGCAGAAAAGGCAATACTAATGCCATATTTTGTGGGATCAAAATAAGGTGCATTAAAATGTCTATGAGCTATCTTAGAATATAAAAATGCTATCAAAGATTTTATTGTAACAATGTGAGGGAAGGTAAGCCTATGTGCATATTATTAGTCATAAATTGAATTTCCAAATACTTTCTAATTAGTGTGAATGATTTGTAGTCATTTTATGTAATATTTCATTCAACCCATGTTGAACACCTTTCTCTTTTCTCATGCTATGGATCACAGCACTGCAGTTATTTTAGCCTGCTGTAGACTGAAATGAAAACAGTGAAAGGAGACAAGACAGTTGTGTGGGAACCAAGCTTTTTAATTCATGTGAAGTCCTGATTTTTTGGCAGGATTTATATTCTTCCATATTAGTAAAACACACACAGGCCAACTTTTTCCTTGTGAATTAATTCCATAGTAAAAAGAACCTTGAGAAATAAAAGAGAATTTCTTTTCTCCTGGCTTTCAAAGCATGTCTTATCAGAAGTAACCTCACTTTTCCTGTTTAGGACCTGTATAGTTGTGAGAGCTTCTTTCCTGAAGAGCACCTCATTGGCCCCTTGTGCAAGAACTTAATAAGCTCAAGAGGACTAGTAACACTTTTTTAAAGCATTTTTCAAAATATGACCAACAGAATTTAATTGACATATTGAATTATTTGGAGATATGTTTTGTGCCTATTTCTTGTTATAAGGATATCTCTTCATTCTTAATTTCAGTTTAAGCATTTGTTGTTCTTTATCATTCTCTCTTTTCTTCCTACCTGTCCCCTTTCCTCTCTTCCCTTTCTATTTTTAAATGATTTATCCCTAGGCTGTTTCAGTCTTTTCATCACTTCCTAGATCTGCTCTAGCAATGACCTGTCTGTTGTTTTAAAGAGTAGTCTATTCTGTGGAACATGCAGTGCTACATTTAGCCTTTTGTTTTTAATTTATCCAAGGAAGCTTCCAAGTTTTTATCAAAGTATTGCATTTACACACATTCATTTCATTACATATAGACTTATATTGGACTATGAGCCAGGACTTGTACCAGGAGCTGCCCTCATGTAGTCCAGTGCATATTTCCATGACTAAGCTATACTGTCTTCATCATAAATTGATCAATTTGCTTAGCTACATACAGCATGCGTATTGATTCCCTCTTCCTCAACCTGTCCTGTTTACCATATTTTGAACTCACTAATAATGAATTTCATTTGCCTCAAATATACCCTAGGAGATAATATCAAAGCCTAGAATACAATAATTAGTCCTTGTTTTTGAGATCACTGATGGAGTGGGAAGCCTCTCTAGTGAACACAGGTAGTTACCTTGTCAACTCCTGTATAATTTATATTTAAAATTTTCATTTATTTATTTTATAAAAGAGTTTAAATATGATTTAAATCTGCATATTATTTTCAATAGGCTGGGTAATAACTGACAAACACAAGCCAGACCTGCTAAAATAAACTGCACATTTAAAAATTAGAAAATTATCATCAGAACATGGTTCAGGATTAGATGAGTGGCCCTTGCTATTGATGGTAATTATAAAATTAAATGGATGAATATGCCACTAAAGGTGTAGCTAGAAAAAAAGAAGAAGAGTGGACACTAGGAGAATTGAAGGAAAGGTAGATTATTTAAAATATGTTTATAGAATCTGTTAGAAAAATGTTTATAACTATTGAACAAAATTTCCACAAATGTTCACTCATAACTCTATAAAATGTGTTTTCTGTTTTCTATAGTGCCTTCTTTAAAAGTGCTATGACTTCACTGAATAACATATATTGAGAAACATTTGTCCATACTACAATATGTGCCCATGGTTTAGCCGAGTCATATGAGAAAGGTGATACTTAATAGTACAACATTCACTAACTTTGTTCCCCAGGCTTTTTCATTTTTTCAGTATAGATGACTTTAGTAGACACTTGCTCTCTCTTATCCAATGGAATCTGCACCCCATTTAAAATTATTTTGGAGGTGGAATAAATGTGTTAAAGGAACATTCACAGTCTACATTGCATTCCTCAAAGCTTCTCATCCTGCTGAGATGCCGACTCCCATGAACTACTGTCACCCTAGCAGTGGCATCATAGCTGAAACTACAAGAGTAGAAAAATGGATGGAAAACCTGTTACTGAGGCCTATGTTTGTCAAATTATTTATCTTAATCAAGAAGACATTTCAGCTTGGTGTGTGTACTTTGATAACAGAGATGTTTAAGGCACTTGGGTGATGTAAGGGGTATGCAAATGTATTAAACACAGATTCTATTTGGGTTTGGTTTCTGAAAGAGTAATTATATATCATAGTGCTCACTGGCCTTACTGCAGAGAAGCTGCTGTCACAGCCCAAGCTTCCATATGACTCCAGTTCTAGCAAACCAAAGACATTTAACTATCTCTGATCTTTGCTCTTGGTGACTGAACATGGCTGTTTCTTCAGACTCTCACAGAGAACAGTAGTTTACACTACTCTCAAGTCCTGTATTTTGGGGTTATTTTGCTGCTGCTACACCATTAGTCAGATCTTAGGGTTGTATGCAAATCACTCCAACATTACCTATTGTTCTTATCAAACCCTGTTTGGAGATCTAATCTGCTTTAAGAAGGATAGCTGACCAGTAGCTTCTGTGGCTGTAAGAATTCCTCAATATATTTTATTGATATGTTCATCTTTCAAAATGTTTTCTTCTTGTCGGTGATATATACAAACTAAAAAATATGATTTACCTCTTAACAGAGTGT
This sequence comes from Zapus hudsonius, assembly GCA_004024765.1. Taxonomy (NCBI): domain Eukaryota; kingdom Metazoa; phylum Chordata; class Mammalia; order Rodentia; family Dipodidae; genus Zapus; species Zapus hudsonius. The sequence continues at coordinate 3,696 of PVHP010054341.1, read as the reverse complement.
GTAAATTGGTAAAAAGGACTGTTAGATTTTAGTTGTAGATCTGTGTTTTCTAAATGTAGATTCCTTATTTCTTGCCCAAAATATTATTATAACTAGTTGGTATGAGTTCCAGTGATTAAATACATTTAAAAAAATAAGGATGTAGAGATTGCTCAGTAGTTAAAGAGCTTGCCTGCAGAGCCTAATGACCCAGTCTTAATTCTCCATTACCCATGCAAAGCAGTATGAACAAAGTGGTGTATGCATCTGGAGTTCATTTTCAGTGGCTAGAAGCTTCCCTGTCATGCTCTCTCTCTCTCTCTCTCTCTCTCTCTCTCTCTCTCTCTCTCTCTCTCTCATCTCTTATCTCTTGCCTCTACTTGCAAATAAATAAAAATGTTAAAAAAAACATACTGACCTCTAAAAAGAAATAGAAATCATTACATACAGGGAATATTTTAAAGACAGATTATTTCATGAGATATTATTTGTCTGATAAAATAAATATGAACAAGAGAGACAAACAATATTTAAGAGAAATCAATGTATTAAAATTTTTAAGATCTAAATCACCTTTTTTGATACTGATATAATTTTTATGGCACTGCAGGAAATATATGACATATTTAAATTCACACAGTTATTCTAATAGCACATATGATTCTAGTTTCTATTAAATGTAGAGCACAGTAATTGCTGACTTCTGTTAGTGGATGCTGTGTATCAACAACCACCTTGGGGGCTGAAGAGATGGCTTAGCGGTTAAGGCGTTTACCTGCAATGCAGAAGGACACAAGTTCGATTCCCCAGTGCCCATATAAAGCCAGATGCACAAGAGGGCGCATGCGTCTGGAATTCATTTGCAGTGGCTGGAAACCCTGGCGCTCCTATTCTCTCTGTTTCTCTGCCTCTCTCTCTCTCTCTCTCTCTCACACACACACACACACACACACACACACACAAACACACACACACACATACACTTATAAATAAATAAAATGTTAAAAAAAAGAAATAGAGGTAATTTATAAAAAAAAAAAAAACACCTTGGTATATTCTTCCAAGGCACTGGCAAGCAAGCAAGTCCAATCTATCAAAGTATATTAGGTTGGATCCTTGGTATATTTCAGTCTGGTCTCCCTTGAATTAGGCTTTTCTGGATTGTTAAACACAATTCCATTATTTATGTGAATTACTGCTAGGTCGTGAAAAGATGCAACTATACCCCAGTCCCCTATGGTGGGCCATCCTCTGTGTGATGGAATGTTCATTTGCTTACACATTTAAAAAGTATCAAGCCTCCTCTACTTACTCATCTCAACACAGAAGTAAATGACAGTGTCACACGCAGAGAATAGAACACTCCTTTGCTTCAACATTCAAAAAGAATGTTGCTTCAACATTCTTTTTTGGCTCCATTTTTTTTCTCTCTCTTCTGAGTGAGTCCAAATATAGTAGGGATGACTAAGAAACTGTTAGGATGAGACAGAGCATTCAGTTCATTGAATTATTCCTGCCATTTTCCAATAGTTGTAACAATTGCCAAAATTTCATGTTAATATTATTGGTGCCCTGTTATTCTTAACAGCTATTAAATCACTCATGCAGGATCTGAAAAAGAAGACTCTTTCAATACATACAGCTGATTTTATTCTATGGTATTAAGGACATTCCCTGTAGGTATTTTACTAGCTGATAATTCTGACTCATACAATTCCCAATAATTAATCAGAATCTCTGAAATTAAATTTTGATCAATGTTAATAAACTCAATTCATCAGCTAGTCTTCCAGGAGCTAAGCAGTATCACTGTCATTTTTGGCGGGGGGTGGGAAGAGGGTAAATTTGCAAGTAAGACACGTTTCTAGCCACCTCGAGCTAATTGTGCATGTATATGAGTTACTCAGGCATGTTAGTGATGGAGATGGAGTTTCTAGGAGTACAGGTGCAGATATAATCAGTGTTGATTGGGAAAGATCATGCATAATTCCAGAAACATATTTGAGCCAGGCCCTGGAGTGCTAGAGAAAATTCAGTACAGAAAAAGAGAAGAATGAAGGACTTTTTAAACAAAGGCAATGAGTGACATTTAGAAAGGCACATATGGCTCTATGGTGGAGGATGTCACGGGAAAGAATGTTAGTGACTAAATAGTGAGGAATTTGAAATGATGCATCAAGTCATTAGATGATTCTTGTTGAAGGCCTGGTGAAATCAAATAGAACTCCTGAGGAAGGGTGCTTTGTTGTACGGAAACAAAACTTCCAGGAAGGACTTTCTTGGAACTTCCAAGGAAGGACTAGTTAGGAGATCCTTGCAGCAGTCTAGTAAAGATATTAAAGGCGCAAACTAAAGCTGGCAATGAGAATAGAAGATGAAGGTCATGGATCTTGCAGTAGAATGAATGCAAAGATCTTTGAAGTTTAAGTGTGAAGAACTGCCTGCTTGGTAGTGTCTGGATGGATATTGAGGGGTGTAGGAAGCGAGAATCAGAGGGTAGAGTAAGTGTGGTTCTGGGCTTCACCTATTAGTTTTCACTTTGTCTGTATTGAATTCCTTCGTATCCTTCAAGGCTTAGTTACAAAGCCTTTCACCCTTTAGTGAAACCCTGTTAGTCCCACAGTCAACAATAAGCCTGAATTCTTCTGTTCTCAGAAAACACTTTTTTTTTTTTTGGAATGAGTTTTTATATTTATTTTTTTAAATATATATTTATTGTCCATAATGAGTTACATTATTTAGTGGACCAATAATGAGTTGTTATCCCCAACTCCCCAATTACTCTCCTCCACATCCCCGATCAGTTGGATATCCTCCTCTGTGGGCTGTCTGTATTAGTCCTTGTGGCAGGGGATCCTGGATATCCTAGTACTCAGCCCTGTCTTCCTGGCCCAAGTGTGTTGTTACTGAAGGGTGCCATGCCTCTGGACAGTCTCCCCCACCACGGCTCTCACAATCTTTCCGACACTTTATTTTTGCTTCCTTTTCTGTAGTTACCACATTGCAGCTCATGTCCATGTCATTGATACAATTCTAAATGCATAAGGGGTCATTAGAAAAATGTATATGAAATGAATGAATATATGCTACTATACATGATTTTAAATACAGCCAGTTGGGAGCCCACCTTAGAATACACATTGATTCTATGTGATTAGCTAATTATTCGTTCCTGTAGCTAAATGGTATCACTGATCATATGTGTTAATCATGACATATATTTGCAAATATTGTCAGGCTTTTATGAAAGCAACATTCCCTTCCTGAGGATGAATACTTTTTCCAAATTATGATTTAACTTGCAAAGAACTCCAGTAGTTTTCCTCAACACTCAACAAAATGAGAGACTTACAATCAAATTTCTTTATAACCAAATTGTTCCCTATATTTTTTTTTTGTTGTTGTTGTTTTTTTTTTTTTTTTTAAATTTTTTTTTTTTTTTTTTTTTTTTTTTTTTTTTTTTTTTTTTTTTTTTTTTTTTTTTTTTTTTTTAAATTTTTTTTTTTTATTTTTATTTATTTTTTTATTGTCCATAATGAGTTACAACATTTAGTGGGCAAACAATGAGTTGTTATCCCCAATTCCCCACTGCCCTCCCCTCCCCCCTCCACTGGATAACCTCCTCCATGGGTCGTCTGGATCAGTCCTTGTGACAGGGGACCATGGATAGACTAATAATCAGCCAGTTTCTCCTGTCTGTACCTCTGGATAGTCTCC
>PVHP010054340.1:0-10478 GCA_004024765.1 Zapus hudsonius | reverse complement strand
CGGGGATTCATCAGGCCTTCTGGGCTGGATTGGGACTGCTGAGACATCCATCTACGTGGACTGAACAGCTACTGGTTCCTTACCTGTGGGCCTACAGACTGCTACTATTGGACTACTGTAAGCTGTCTCAGTAAATTCCTTTTTTTTATATATCCATTCTATCAACTCTGTTCCTTCTAGAGAACCCTGACTAATACAGATAGATAGATAGATAGATAGATAGATAGATAGATAGATAGATAGATAGATAGATGATAGATAGATAGTGCTTAGTCTACAGTTGCTAGAGCAAAACTTGACAAACCTAGGAATAAGCTACAGTGTTGCCTTTGATTATTTTAAACCAAGTAAACCTTCACATTCCTTGTGAACATTCTTGGGCTTACCTCATTTCAAATTCCTAGTGCCATGCTATCTACCTCTTCTCCCCACAAAAATTGTCCTCACCATGGGCCTGAACTGATCCTAAAAAATATTTTAAAAACAGTGCTTACTGGTAGCAGATAAAGTTACTATGCTGCCTGGGAGTGATGGCTCTTATTTCTTTAAAAAATTTTTTAAAAGCTGTGGGGACAGGGTGAAACTGGGGAAATGACGTATCAGTTAAAGGCACTTGCTTGCAAAGCCTACTGGCCTGGGTTCAATACATCATTACCCACAAGAAGGCAGGTGGAAAAAGTGGCACATGTATCCAGTGCTTATTTGCAGTGGCAAGCCATGGAGTGTCACGTATTTATGAAAAATAAATAAAAATTCTAAAAAAAAAGTGATTACTGAAATACACTAAGGGGATGAACTCTTGTGCTTAAAACCAAGATTCACTGGCATATCACACACTTCCTTGAACAAAAGTTCCAAGCAAAAAGAAACTACTGAGAGAATAACTAAAAGAGGACCTCTGAACCATCCTCTCAGTGAGCCTCGTGGAAGACTGGGTGAAAGGAAAAGAGCAGGAAGATGGGGGAAGAAGGCTGAGAAGTGCTCTCTCTAAATACAGCACGGCCATGACACTCAAGCATTCACAGCTGCTGGGTTTCCCTACTCGAGATTGCCTGTCAGCACTTCACCATCAATGGGGAAAAGACACCCCAGACTCCACAACTCCCAGAGATGCTGATGGCAGCTAATAGTTGCTGGAGAGGGAGAGTTGGGCTCATCAGTGGTGCAGATACTGGCAAATTGACCATTCCTCAGTAAATAACTTTCCACCCATGATCATGCTAGCAACCCTAACTTAACTCCATTTTATTTTAAGGCAAGAAAGTATGATGGGGATCATGGGCAAAAAAAAAGGTGTTAATGGGAAGGTAAGGGATATAAGAGAGTGGAATTGGGATAAATATCAAAATAAATACATGTATGAAAATGTCAAAGATAGAAAACAAATTTTAAATTACCAAAATTTCCCTAAAAGAGGATCATCAAAGATTCAATTAGAAAAGCCATTTTAGGCCATCACTATACTTTGCAAGTAGTGGTGATAAAAACAAGAAAACCAAGAAAGTTTATATTTGTCCATTTAGGTGTGGTGAGAAGAATAAGGAAATAAAATAAAATATTTTTAAAAAGTGCTGGAGAGATTGCTCAGCGGTTAAGGCACTTGCCTCCTGCGCCTAAGGCCCCTGGTTCAATTCCCCAGGACCCACATAAGCCAGACCCACATGGTGGTGGCCCTGGTGTGCTCACATTCTCTCTCTCTCTCTCTCTCTATCTCTCTCTCTCTCTCTCTGCTTGAAAATGAATAAATAAAATATTTTTTAAAAAGAATAAGGAAATAAAGCATCTATGTTTCCTAATTAAATGCTTTTATATCTTCTCCAAATTACCTTGTGTAAATAATCCTGACAAATCTATTTTAAGTACCAGGTAGAAGTGTGCCCATTTGAAATCACACTGATACGATAACTTGGTAGTGGGCCTTACTTAATATCTTCCCTGTATTATAAATTAATCACTGGAAAATGCACAAAGGGATGCTGAGGGCAAAGGAGGTGTACTTCACTTTCTTTGGGTCTTTTGCTGCCTTGTTACATGGCAAGAATACTTTCTGGGATTTCTGTGGATTCTGCAAACAGGCTCCTTTGTTCTCTGGTTCCTAATTGGAATGCAATAGCAGAATATCAGAAGGTAGGTGGAGAATTGGCTTGAAATCATTTTTCCAACGGTTTGCTCACTTCCACAGCTCTAGTCTGGTGTCCTTTGCATACAGCCACCTTCTGTCCTGGTTTTCAGACATTGGATTAGTTATAGTTTCTCACTCTGGCTAGCCCTGAGATACACCATTATCTCTTATTTGTTTCCAAAACTGTGTTCACCTTTATGAAGGTGTATCCTGATAAATATGATCTTGTTGCGTCTGAAAAAGAGTAGGAGAGGACTGTGCCACACTCTTCATTACCCACCTCAAACACACACAGAGGTGCACATGCATGCACACAGCTAGTTCATAGTAAATGATTAAGTATAACTTTTAGAATTTTTATTGGATGATGTGAAGACACTTGAGAAATACCATAAGATAAAGAACTTAGGATCTGGATGAATGATGATATGTCATGGTTCATAAGATAGATTATAAAGTATATGAAATACATTTCTTCATCACTTCTTAACAGTCTTTCTAACTCATAGAAAAGTCCTATAGATCATGATTCTAGGACAACACAGAGGCTGGCAGGTTGCCACATACGGGTCATAGGACCTCACTGTCAGAAGGACATGTCATGTACACCCCCAAATAAGAACGCACAGAAGCTCTTCATGGATGAAGGGCAGACCAGAAGGAAGCAGATCTCCCCTTGTACAGCTCCATCATTACCCTTCTCTTTCTACAAAGGACATGTGGGATAAAGGAGAGACTATGGGTCCATGGACAAGGCCCAATGATGAGAATCCTACCACATTTTAGATTCAAAAGGAAGCACATCAGCACGACTTGTATGTTGGAGGTGAAGACAATTTCTGGGTCAGTGGGTGATTCCAGGTCTACACGGGAGCTTCTTTGTGGCTACTTTCCTCAGAGCTCCCTTCACATCTTTGTTCCTCAGGCTGTAGATGAGGGGATTAAGCATGGGGGTCACCATTGCATAGAAAACAGAAACCAGTTTCTCCTGTTCTTTAGAAGACTTGGGTGTCATGTAAGTGACAATTGCCGACCCATAAAAAAGGATGACAACCACGAGGTGGGACCCACAGGTAGAAAATGCCTTCACTCTCCCTGCAGCTGACTTCATCTTGACCACAGTCACTATGATGCGGCCATATGAGACCAGAATTAGGGAAACAGGTATGAGGAGAATTACAACCCCCATGAGGAAAATGGCCATCTCTGAAGTATGAGTGTCTGCAGATGCCAGGGTCAACAGCGCAGGTGCCTCACAAAAGAAATGAGCAATGCTGTTGCTGCCTCGGTAGGGCAGCCTTAGTGTGAAAGTGGTGTCCACCACAGACACTACAATGCCACTGGTCCATGATCCCATGGCCAGCTGGAAACATACCCTCCAGGTCATGATGCTTGGGTAATGCAGAGGGTTGCAGATTGCCACATAGCGATCATAGGACATCACTGCAAGAAGGGCACACTGTGTGCACCCAAAAATGAGAAAGAGCAGAAGCTGAGCTGCACATCGTGTGAAGGAAATGACCTTCTTTCTTGAAAGCAGATGGACCAGGGCCTGGGGGACAATGTTGGTAGAAAAACAGAGGTCAGCAAGGGACAAGTTGCACAGAAAAAAGTACATAGGTGTATGAAGCTGAGAGTCTGCCTGAACAAGGAACATGAGGAGCATATTTCCAAGCACTGTGACGAGATAGACACCTAGGAATGTGACGAATAACAGGTGCTGGGTGCGCAGGTCATCAGACAGTCCTAGAAGAAGGAATTCTGTCACCTCTGTCACATTTATCTGTCTCATAGTTTGTCTCCTTTTTCAGCAAGAAGACACTCTATAACCAACCCAGGTTGTGTGCAACCTTTAAAGTTATTTTACTCACACTTGGAGACCTCAGGAATAACCCCAATCACCACATGCACCATTCCCCAAATTCCCTTTATAGACTCTTTACAAGATGACCATTCTGCTTGCATTGGATATTTTAAAGTTTATAAAATATTCTTTATAAGATGGTGCATTCACATTGGTATCATCTGGAAAGTGTAGAAAGGATCAAAAGAACTATCTTTTATTCTGGATATCACACTTCTAATAATACAGCAATGAATCGTATTGGATTCGTGTGTAAAGTTATACCGTGTGATTTCAAGTTATTTTCAAATGAATCCTCTGTGGCTTATGTTGCTCTAGTCACATATCCTTCATCTTTTAATTGTGTTTTTTTTTCTTAAAAAAACATATTTAGACTATTGTCTGGTCATGGAAAAGGTAACATGAACATATGAGACTACCAGAAGAGGTACTGGGGAGATGGATCCATTGATAAAGTGTTTGCAGCATGAGGACCTGGGCTCAGATCCCAAGTACCCACATAAAAATCCAGACAGGGTAGTGGGTGCCTGTCATCCCAGCACTGGAAAACAGAGACAGGAGGATCCCTGAGGTTTGCAGGGTAGCTAGGCTAGTTGAATCTGTGAGCTTCAAATTCATCAAGACATCCTGTTAAAAAAAATAAGATGGGGAGAAATTGAGGAAGAGAGACATCAACATCTGGCCTCCACACACATACATGCGCATGAGCACTCACACCTGTATTATAAACCCACATGCACAGATGCACACTACACACAAATACACACTCTAGTTTGTGCTTGTGTGTGTGTGTGTGTGCATGTGTGTGGTTTAAGGAATTCAGGGCTGGAGAGATGGCTCAGCAGTTAAGACACTTGTTTACAACACCTAACAAGTGGCTTATGCATCTGGGGCTTGCTTGCAGTAAAAAAAGGCTCTGGCTCCTCGTTCTCTCTCTCTCTCTCTCTCTCTCTCTCTCTCTCTCTCTCTCTCTCTTTCTCTCTCTTTCTTTCTTTCTTTCTTTCTCTCCTTGCATATGAATAAATAAAAATAAATTTTAAAAGAACTCAAAAAGTCAAAGCAAAAAGTGCCTTATAGAAATCACATGTTTCTTAGAAAAAATAACATAATAACCTACCTCAAAGAGTAACTTGCTCTGTCTGCAGCTTCAGCTGAAGCTCTGTAATAATACCAACCTCAGCTGTGCACAAACTTCCAAAGTAGCAGACACATCATGGCAAACAGAATTACCAAGTTAAGCCTCCAAACCGGCTAGTTCCTATTCAGCTCACACTGTGGGTCCATCACCATCTCTCACTACCCCTCCTAAAGTCAAAAACCTTCTTTGGAAACCATATCACTTCCACTGTGTCGATTAGACTCAGCATAATGCTTTGTTCATTTATTTAATAGATAAACATGATTTCATAGTTTACTTAAGCCGAGTTATTTAAAAGTCATGCCAATATCCCCAGAAAGACTTGAAAGAATTTGTGAGAAGTAATGAAGATTTCATAGTACTTTTCCAAAAGGGAGGACAAAAAGTTGAGATAGCAATCTTTTATTTATCAGCAAAATAAATGCCTCAAAATGTTGTTAACACTCAAGTGAGATTCTAAAATGCATTTTGCTTAATAACACTTATATTTATCATCCCTTTTCACGATTTCTTTCCAATCCAGCTGGACAAAGGCATGCTCCACACATGTGCACAGGCACATGTACACATGCTCACATACACACACAGGACCAGAGTAGACACTATGAAGGTCCCCGTAAGATGAGAACCAGGATTCTTCATCACTGGGAATTTTACTTTGTACTTACAGCTTGATAAAGTAGAACCACTGTGGAAAGACACTTTGGTTAGCTCTATTTCAAAGATTAGACTTAATAGTAAAAATATTTTGACAAAATCAATGTACCTGTAAAACCCAAAATCCAAGAAAGACCAACTCACTCCTAATATGTCCCAGTTTTTGGTTCACCTCTTGGTTCACTTCATGGTTTATCTTATCTTTACTCTATTAAGCTTGCCAATTTTTTTTTGTTCCAGAGGCAAAAAAAAGATTAAAATTAGTATGTTAATGTCAGTGAATTCATCCATTCTTAAGGGAAAAAGTACTGCAGAGGCACTGGGTACAGCATAGGCAAAGCAGACTCGTCACACATCTTGTCATAAAGGCAGGGAGCTCAGTAAAATCTAAGAAATTAAGACTCAGACAAGGCAAGAAGGCGAAACCCTACATCTCATATCTTCCTGCTCCATCTAAAGGCATTTCCCTTGACTTCAGAATACAACAGTTGTTCCTCTTAAATGAGGTGAAGTAAGAAAAGTGAAGATTTTAGAAGCAGTCTCTAGAGCAGGTAATGTACTCAGGAGAATTCTGACTTAGTGTGGATCCTGGGCTCTGTTTCCTCTCAGAAGTCTCCCAAGTGGTTATAAGAAGGACAGAAAAATAATATATAATAGACACTGCCTTCTTTCCTGCCTGCTCTTCTTAAATATATTCCTTGGGGAAATATTGTGCTGTAACAATTAAATATTTGGTTTCTAGAAGAAAGTTACTGTATTTTTTATTTTATTATTATTTATTTATTTTGATTTTTTGAGGTAGGGTCTCATTCTAGCCCAGGCTGACCTGGAATTCACTATGTAGTCTCAGAATGGCCTTGAACTCATGGCAAGCCTCCTATCCCTGCCTCCTGAGTGTTGGTCTAGCTTATCTCCCTAGGATTCTGAAAACGTTCATTTTCAGAATGTTTAGGTGATGTGCCCCAGAAAACATTAGACAAATGTGATTAACATAATGTTTTCATATAGCAAAAGCTCAATAAATTATTATCTATTATAATCAGGGATAGGGGATTAAGAATGTTTAAATTCTGACAGATGTCTTATGTTTTATATTATTCCAGAAATTTATTATGTATTTGCAAAACCCTAAATTGTTTTGAATCTATGCAAATAAGGGGCTGAAAAATAAAACACAAATCATTTGGGGAAAAAAGGTTAAGCAGAATTCTTACTACTTAAGTTAGGTGTGGGTGAGGGGATGCAGAGGTTAGCATCTGAAAAAAAAATGCTAGCCCCCAACCCACTCTTTGAACTTCAACCCCTGAATGAATTTCTAAGAATTTGGGCCAACTCTCACAAAAATTGATTGGTTAAACTGTTTTATTTTATCAGTTAAGTAATGAGTGGTTTATCTTGTAATTTTCTTGTGTTCTAAAAATACTACATCTATATGCTCACTAAGATATGTGTATAGGGCTGTAGAGATGGCTTGGTGGTTAAGGCGTTTGCTTGCAAAGCAGAAGGACTAGAGTTTGATTCCCCAGTACCCACATAAAGCCAGACGCACAAGATGGTGCATGTGTCTGGAGTTCATTTGCAAAGGCTAGAGACCCTGGCATGCCCATTCTTTCTATATATCACCTCTTTCTCTCTCTTACTTTCAAATAAATAAATTAAATATTAAAAAACCATTTAAAAAGTTATGTTTATAAATCTAATACATAGTAAACTTCCATTTTTATTTAATGTCTGGAAACAGTTTCAGATTTTCAAAGGAATTAAAATTATTCTTGCTTAGTTTTTTGAGTTCTTTGTATACTTAAGATATTAATCCTCTTTCTGATATATAGTTAGCAAAGATTTTGTCCAAATCTGTGTGCTGTCTCTTCACTTGAGTCACTGTTTCCTTTGCTGTACAGATTTCTAATTTCATGAGATCTCATTTATCAATTATTATTTCCTGAGTGATAGAGGTCCTATTCAGAAACTCCTTACCAAGTCTAAAACCTTGATGTGCTTTCCCTGATTTTTCCTCTAACAGATTCTGAATTTCAGTTCTTATAGCAAAGTCTTTGATGCATTGGGGACTGATCTTTATGCAGGATGAGAGATAGGGATCTAGTTACATTCTTCAATGTGTAGATATCCATTTTTTTCCCAGTCCTACTTGTTGGAGATACTTTCTTCCAATTAAAGTTTTTGGAATCTAGTCTAAAATCAGGTGGCTTTAGCTGCTTGAGTTTATTTATGGGTCCTCTATTCTGTTCCTTTGAGCTACATGCCTGATTTGTACAAGGACCATGCTATTTTTGTTGCCATAGCTCTGTAGTGTACCCTGAAACCAGGTATGATAATACCTCCAGCATTATTTTTCACTCAAGATTGATTTGGATATCTGAAGTCCTTTGTGATGCAATATGCATTTCACGAATATATATATATAGTCTTTGAAGAGTGGCATTGGACTTGTATTGGGAATTGTTCTGAATCTATATATTGCTTTTGGTAATACAGCCATTTTAATAATATTAATTCTTCCAAGCCATAAAAATAAGAGGTCTTTTCATCTTCTAGTATTTTCCTCAGTTATTTTCTTCAATGTTTTAGTCTTTCTTGTAAAAGTTTTCCTTCTAATATAGCTGACAAGGGAACAAGATACAAGTTCAAGAATGATCACTGCTTCCGTTTCAATGTCTAGAAATTAAAGTAACCATTCATATGGGCATGGTTAAATAAAACATCTCATATTTATACAATGGTACACAATCCATTTGTTTTGACTAACTACATTACACTTACATGTACTATGAAACCAAAGCCAAATTACAAATAATATATAAGTCAAGGTACAAAAACACTGAAACAATAAAACTCAAATTAATTACATTTATTGATGTGATGGCTGATGCTTTGAAAATAATTTGCATTTATTTGAACCTCATATAGTCATATTATTATTTGATAACTTGATTCTTCTTCCTCAATTTTTTCACATTTTTTTCCTAAATCTTCAGACACAAGGGATGAATCATGTAAATAAAAAGCTCACTTTATCTTTTTATTATCCAAATAGAAATATAGGACTCAGTCCATTTCATAGAGTCAAGCCAAGGACTTAACGGTTTAAGGAACTAAAGTTTCAATTCAAAAGTATAGGCTGACTCTATATTATCCTCATGACTTCATATCCAGTGGAAATTCAATAAGCAACACACAGGAAACACCCATTGTTCTGTTGATAGGAGGAAAATGCTAAATAAATTAAATTCTGTTATTTAAGATAGTCACACGGCACCAAAGCAATCATAAACTAAACTGAAAATTCAAGCCTGGACATCAAGCTTCATTACTCAACTGCAAAGCCAACACTCAGGTGATCCAACCTATATTCTCATTTTGGTTTCTATTTAATTACCATATGAACCAAAAACAGGTTACATGACTTTGTAAATCCCTGCGGATATATCTACTGAGGATATTATGAGCAATATTTGGATGTGATTTGGAAGTGAAGTAAGTATGATTTAATCTGATTCCACATACAATACACAATGGCCCAGGGTGCTGTTGGAAAGGATAGAAAAGTAATGAAGTTCAGGGCTCTCAAAGCTCCTGGGAATACCATGTTTACTTAACTCACACGATTTTACCTTCAAAGATTTCCTCAATGGAAAATATTCCGAAGTGGGACCAAAGAGAATTAGAGCTTATACTTGAAGGAAGTAAATCAGAAAGGTTTAGAAGGAAGTCAAACCCATAGGCTCTGAGAGGAATGACCCAGCAGCCAGTGTTGACCTTCCCGTGGATCTGCAGACTCCTCAAGGCTGTCTCACACTGATCCTTGCTCCCTTCACTGATGACAACCCCAGCACTGTTTCTGCCTCATGTCTGCCCTGAGGTGAGAGAGGAAGCTGTTAATGGCCTTGGGGTTTAGGATTCTGAAATATCTGTTGGGTGCTGGAGTAAGTGCAGTGTTGGGAAAGATGATTTGTGTTATTTGTACCAACCTTAACATTTATGTTTCCTTGCTTGACTCACTGAAAAAAAATTCTCTCCTACTTTCCTCCAGAATCTCAGCCTGAAAATCCAAATGTAACCCTCTTCCTTCAGGGAGGAAGCTGATTCCAGAGGCACCTCTGTGGCTGCATCCTGACTTCTTTCTTTCTTTTCTTAGGGAAAGCAGCTCAGCTTCTGCTATCATCACTCTCGTTCCTATGTGGATGGTCACTGAACAAGTGTTGGGCACTGCCTGTTGGTGATGTTACTGAGGGCACGGAGAACAAAGGGTTAAGGATGTATGAGTGAGGTGAAACCCTGAGGCATTTCCGGCTCCATCTACCCTGACTCCCACCCCCATGTGGGCCAGCCACAGAAACCAGCATTTCCATCTCAGCATGACTGGCATTGGGTATCAGAAAAACTTCCTGTACCCTTTCCTGCCACTCAGGCCCCCAAATGAGGTATTCTCAGGTTGTCCATACCCACCTATCCCAGTGTAGGCTGCCAACTCACCACCCCCATCAACCAATCTCCTTTTCTCTTCCCTATCCCCCATCCCCCTGACCCCCTTTTTCCTATAAATGTAAATTCCCCCAATTGATTAAAGAACCACGTGGATATACAATACACATCTGTTTGCCTCTGTGTCCCACCAGACCCCCCCCCTCCATTCCCCCAGCTCTGTGGATCCCAGCCCTGAGACAGCATACAGCGGA
>PVHP010054339.1:0-10471 GCA_004024765.1 Zapus hudsonius | reverse complement strand
ATTAATGATTCTCCCCCCCCCATGACTCTTACATTCTTTCCGGCCCCTCTTCCGCTAATTTCCCTGAGTCATAGTGGGTGAGTTTATATTTTGCATAGTTATTAGATTTTTAAGAGTCAGTAAATTTATATTTTGGACAATTTTGGGCACCCTTGGTGCCTCTCTCCATTGTCCTTCCCCAGGTTATCTGCCTTGCTGCGGGAATAGCTCTTTTGCTTATCATCTCACTTCCTTAGAGGTTGCGTTAGGGCTCTAAATGATGAGTTTGAGGCGAATGGTCTCCTGCTTGGGTGTCCCCCTGTCAAGTCATGGCCCTTTGGTGGAATTCGGTTGTCCAGGGTTCTCATTGCTTTCTAAAACAAAACAGAGTCTCCAGCAGAGAGTGAATTATTGGTCAATTGAGACAAATATTGCTAGGTTGGTGTGTGTCTGGTGGGTGTAGCCTTTTGAGGACCTATGGCTAGTGAGGACTTTCCCATGTAGATGGGGTTCTTAGTCCTGATTCAGGGTTGCCTTGGGTCCCATTACCAGTTAGGGGTTCCCTGCCTCTGAGCGGATCTCATAGCCAATTAGTCAGCTGTTGATTACCCAACTAGGTTGGGCACCACAACTGCACACATGGGCACTTCTTGACTTGCTTGTCTGTGCCATGTAGCAGTGTGTTCTGCATTCTCAGTCCATCCGTCCGTGTAACTTGAAGATGCCTCCTGCTCTCTCAAGATATCATTGGTCTGGTTTCCTTGGCAGCTTGTGCAATACCTTCTGGCATTACCCAGGCTGCCCATCTGGGAGCTGATTTCATTTCTGGATTCATCAGGGTCTCTCAGTGTTGTGTGATATCATTCTGTGGAATCTTCAGCAATAGGTCTTATCTCTTGCCTAAAGTGGGTATTCAAGGGCCGTGACAAAAGTTTGTCTTATTTTACTCACGCTGATCAACAGCTCGTTGTGGGAGGTAACTACTTACTAGGTTGGGGAGCCAAAGCTCAGAGTCCTTTGTGCCATAGGTAGGCCTCCACCCCTTCTTTTGGGGTTTGAGGCCCTATCTACCTCCAGAACTTGTTGTACAGAAGATAGGATTCTATGGAGTCAGATTATTGTTAGTTTAGGTTTGTGTACATCCCCCCCCTGTTGCTTCCAAACCTGCCCCCATTTCCTTCTGTCCCCTTTGCCTTTCACCCGAATCTCTAGTCATATTTACTGATAGCCTCTTCATTGGATCCATGCCCCTTTTATCCAGACTTAGTGTCATCTCATCGTGTGCTTGCATTTGTATGCCCTCTTTCATAGCTTCACTGTTGACTTCCCAATTGAGACTTGTTGGGTTTAGTGTGTGGCACTCAGCTGGTATGTTCTTCTTGCATTGTGCACTGCCCATTGTGCATCCACTTGGAGGGGTTGGGGGCATCCTTGTGTTGAGTTCTACTGAGTGGTGTGGGCAGGGTGTGTTCTGGATTTCACAGGCAAGGTTGGGCACTCACTTGTTTTTTTCTGTGACTGTTTGTGCCCTCAGATATGCTGCTGGTTTGACTAGTGTGCTGGGGCCTGTGGTTGGGGCTTAGGGCGCCATGAATCCTGTGCCAATGCTGGCTAGTGTGAATCCGATTCACCCGCAGACAGAGGCTGTGTCTGCTCGTGTGTGTGTGCGTAGGGCTGCGGGTGGGGTGTGCCCTCAAAATGGAGCCTGCTGGCAAGGGTGCAGGCTTTGCTGTGCTCCTACAGCTGGAGCCTACATGATAGGCCTTTGGTGGTGCTGTGCTCACAAGACAGTGTGGGTGTAGGCAGGGCTGAACGTGGAAGGAGGAATCCTGCAGGTAAGGCTGTGGGTCGTGGGAACCACCTGAGACTGGCCTGGCCCTACCTGGCAGCTATGGGGTGGTGTGGGGTTCCTGGGGCCCGCCTGAGGCTGTCTGTGCCTGCCTGGTGGTTACCAGTGTGCCCAAGGGTCAGGGACTGCATGGGGGAGAGAAGGGGCCCAGGGAGGGAAGGGTGCCAAGCCAGCAAGGGCTCGGGTCAGGATGCGGCTGGTAGGAGACAATGGGCAATGGCAGGAGCTTGTGATGGGGGAAGGAGGGCTCTCTATTCCTCTGACCCCTTCTAGGCTGGTGCAAGAGCTGGGGAGGGGTGTGCCTTGGGTAGGAGAAGGCTGGGGTCTGGGGTCTGGATCCCAGCTAGAAACAAACCTTTAAGCGGTGTGTCCTGGTGAGGCTGCTACTGTTGGCCATGTTGCTCTGCCTCTCTAAATATTTTATTTCATGGTCGCCAGCACTGCTCTGCACATTGGTGGTTGCTCATTCCTTAGGCTACAAAACCTGCTCTTCCTCCTCTCTCTTTATTTCTCAAGCTCCAGTTTTGTAAGAAATTATACATCATAGCTCCCAACTGTGAAAGAGAAGATTATCGTTTTAAACTTGAGGTAGCATTCTTTTGTAAACAATGTTGGTAGACTACCTTTTTAATAAATATTCTATCTGGTAAATTTAAAATTAGAAATCAATATATTGTAGAGTCACCTAACTTTAAACCACTCTCTTCGGATTCAGAAAAAAAAGTATGAAGAAATCTGAAATTTAGTTAAATATCAGAGACACTTTAGCCTTCTTTGGATAAAACTAATACTCGTTTACTTTTCTGTAAAATAGATTTCCATGGGTAATTTCAATGCTTTATTCATGCAGGTTGATATTCTATTTGAGATTATTGTTCAGTTTAGAAAAGTTTTAATAGCTAGAACCTTTGCACATGAAAAATTTGAATACAGCAATTCACAGTACAAATCACAACTGTGACATATATAGGAGTAACTTCAAATTCTTCAGGAAGATGGAAAGAAGTCAGGGTGGCAGGAGATTATGTAAACCTTCATGTTTCCCCCCAAAGTGCACCTTTTAGAAAGCAGAACATAGAAGGGATCATCATGGGGCATCTGCAAAATTCAGCATTGTTACTTGCAAAATGAACTGGAATTTAAAAAATGCCTTCATAATTTCCCTTTGATCACCAATTATGTCCATGAGGCTTCCTGTAGGGAAAACATGGAGTCATGGTCAGGCAACTGTGTGGCAGATTTAGAACATGACATACTTTTAGGGAAAGAATAAAATATATATGATATATATATTTCTTCAAGTTATCTAACCTGGAAATTTTTAGATGACTTTTACCATGTTCCCTGTGGTTCAGTTTTAATAAAGGTGCTGTATTTAGTGACTGTATTATTGTATCCTCCTTTCTGAGCATGCAAACCTATAATATATTTAATGGCTCAGATATAACAAGACAAGTTTACTAATAGGAATGACTCTGGGAGAGAGGTAGCAGGAAGGGGCTGGCATGACCTTCACTGTCATCATGTAAACAGTTCCCCTGAAGGGCAGTATGTCTTCTGCCAATCATGAAGATTCTCCCACCTATCAATCACTGGGATGCTGAAATTTGGAAAAATTCCTGAGGGCAATGCTGGGCACTTAGTGCTGGTGGCATTTTTTTTTTCTTTAGCAATATCAAGTTCTCCAAAGTGTAGTAGGCTGATCTGGGCATTAGAATTTAGATAACACCCAGCAAAAATTTCAAGGTACCTCAAAATTTAAGGAGTACCAGAATTCTTGTCTGCAATGTTAAAAAATTAAATTCATAGACAACCAGAGGTTAAGGTATTGTGAGAAACTTTATTTAGAGGAAAATGGGGAGTTACAGAGATCTTCAGCCACCAGTGTGGGGAGAACACGTGGGAGAGGTTTTAGCCAAAAATCTATGCTGTTTAATTAAACAGGCAGGAAAAGAAAAGATAACAGAGGGCTCCCATCATGAGAACAAAGGTTCATGTATGGAGGTCTTGAGGCCCCATGGAAGATGAAAGTCCTTTTTCTAGGACACCATGTGGGAAACTGGGCTTTGTTTTAGGGAAGTTTTTAAAACTTCCACCAAGTAAGTCAGAGAGACAGCTGATTGGTCTATACCTGACCAATCAGTTTTAGCACCTAGGTTTTAGCTCTGGCTAGAGACACCACCCACACAAGGGGAGAGGGTCTATGGAGCTTGTCTGAAACTCTCAGGAAAAGTATTGTTGAAGTGTTTGATCTAAAAAACATGCTTGATTGAAGCCAAACAAAACATTTTCTTCTCCTGCTCTGTGAGCTAAGGGAATCCTTCCAACAATAGGAACTGGCTTTTTTTTTTTTTACAGAAGAATTGGTGTATGTATGTAAAAGATCCCATCATTTTTCATTTGCGGAATCCTGTAGAAAATAAAATCATTAGGCTTTACTTACACAAATTTTGCTCATTGCAAAGTTTTTTTCTGTAAACATATATTCAATGAAAGCTATAGCTATAAAATGTATAATACTTCAAGTTATTATATTTATGTTTTGTGTACATATGTGTGTGTAATGGTGTATATGTGTATTTGAGGGTTTATAGCGAGAGAGAGAGAAAGAGAAAGAGAGAGTGTGTGTGTGTACGTACATGCACAAGTGTGTGAGTGAATGCATGTGGGGGGGTCAAAGGTCTATGTTGGATATCTTCCTTGATTGCTCTTCACTTTATTTTTTAGACAAGGTCTCTCACTTGAACTCAGAATTCACAAATTCAGCAAGCTTAGATAGCCAGCTTGCTCAGTGATCTTCTGCCTCAGCCTTGCCTAGTTCTTGCCTCGTTGGACCACCATGCCTGCCCATCATTTATGAGGGTGCTGTGGGGCCTGAACTTAGGTCCTCATGCTCTCTCAGCAATTGCTTTACCCACTGTGCTATTGTTTGAGCCTCTCATATTAACTTGTAAATTTAATTTTCTATTATTCAGATAAAAGATAAAGTTGGAATGCTTTTGTTCCTTTGCAGGTTAGTGGAAACATGGTAGAGTAGGACTTTCAGTTCATATGTCATCTTTTGAGACTACATGTACTGTATTATTTAAAAAAAAAACAGAATTGTGGGCAGGAGACATTCCTCACTGACTAAAGAAACTTTCTTGCAAAGCCTGCCCACTTGGGTCAGTTTCTCAGTACCCACCTAAAAACAGATGCACAAAGTGGTGTATGCATCTGGAGTTGGCTTGCAGTGCAAGAGACCCTGGTATGCCCATTCTCATTCTCTCTCTCTCTTTCATTCTTGCTACCTGCAAATAAATAAATAAAATATATTTTAAAACCAGAATTACATATAATGATTGATATTAGAGTAACTATTTTCTTTAAAGAGAGAATTTACATGTTAACTTGAGGGGACTGTCATAGTCACCCACATACCACTGGGATGAACTGCCAAACAAGGCACAGTTACTGGAAGGAAAGCATTTATTGAAGCTGCAGATGCAGACGAAGTCCCATATTGGTGAAAGTGATTGGCCCCCTTTCACATGTCCAAACAGAGAGAGAAAAACTACCACCAACACCATATGCTCAACACTACCATACACGCAGAAGAGACAGATTTTCCTACCTTTAAGTAACCCTAACGCAGGGCCTTGCAACTCTTTCCTGGACTTGTTGACTCCCTAAGTCTCTGGAATTTCCTTTCTTTACTCCCCTCCCAGTAAAAGATATTTGTTTCTAGCCCCCCTGAGATTCCTTATATCCTGCCCCCTACTGAGAGGGCTTCCTTCCTGCAAATTAACCTCAGAGACCCACTTAAGATTTCCTAAACAGGTCGAGTTGACAACAAAACTTAGCCAGCACAGGGTCTAAAACTGTCAAGTAGGAGAATATTGCCAATGGTTAAATATAAATATATGCCCATCCATTATAACTGGGTGTTTACTCAGCTGCAATTTGAGAAACATGAAAAAGACATCTCTCCAATTAATGGAAAGATGATTTGTACTCTCCTTCTTTCTCACTCAGCCAAGAGGCTGTGGCTCTTGTTCTCCTCCAAATCCCCAACTGACTTGAGCACCAATGACCCACCTTAAAAGTGGAAGTCTTTGCAATCAGCCTTGTATTCAGGTAGTCTCTGAGCTTTTGCTCTTTAACCTAGGACTGTGTCCATATTGTCTTCACATTTCCATCTATACCTAAAACAATAGTTTTATAACTATATTTCTGTGTCATCAGTTTAAATTTGTCTAATGTATTGGACTCCTGCTTTCTCTCATTGCCTGTGCATGCACACTCTGCTGGGATATGAATGTTGAGATCCTAGCACCCATGGCATTAGTATTAGGAGGGGATCAGATTTAGAACAAAATCTAACACATCCCTTGCTGAGAGGTAATCTCCCTTGAGTTTTTCTTGAATCTTCATGAATAGGATTAAAGTCCTAAAATAATTCTAAGGAAAGTCATTCTTTCCTCTAGTATGTGAGGACATAGAACCAAACAGTGGCTCCTTACCAGGGTCTGTATCTGCTGGAAATAACACTCCTCTCTTTTACTATTTTTTCCATGAAGACAGCTTTTATTTTTCTTCCTTACATTCTTATTTTGAATATGCTTACCTAGATTAAGAGAAAACAAGGGTTTGAAAAAGCAAAGTATCCTTTTTATTATAGTTTCTTTTTATATAACCTTTGCAACCTAGATTCAGGTAACTCTCCCATCAATGGAGAAGGGTCCTGCACATATCAACAGGTATAAAAGACTTTAGGAAGTAGAACCGATCCATAACAATTTTTCAATTTTCTTGAGGATATTGGAAAATGGCGAAAAGACAGGAGAAAGTAAAACTGGTACTCCAGTGACCTTACTTAGGCTGATCGTTCATTTCACGCTTTTTTCTCAAACAGGTATAAAGGAGGTTCAAGTGCCCGACAAGGATGTTTTTCTGTTCCTTACATTTCTCTGTCCCCAGAACTCCCAGCCAGTATTTATCTAAACTCCCTCAAATATTTTAAAGAGTCAACCTATGCAAAATATACTGGGTGATCACAAACATGGAGTAAACACATCTTTCAGCAAAGCTGAATAGTTGTTAATCTCAACTATATTCACAACTGTGAGATTTTCAAGGTTAGAAGTGGGTTTATTTATTTTGTTTTTAATTTTTTTGGCAATAATGAAGATTCAGAACAAAGCTGACATCACAACTTTTTTGAGAGATAATCTTTATTTAAATTAATATCTTTATTATGAATAATTATATATATATATATATATATATATATATATATATTATATGAGAAATCTTGTGATAGTGTCCCCATTTCTGTCCTCTCTGTCTCCTACCCACTGGGGTTCCTCATCAGTGCATATTCTGGATCTGTCCCTAGGTTAGGGGGTTATGAACTGCACCAGAGGTAGCCAGTTTTTCATTCTTTTTTTTTTCCTTCCCCCTTGTGTATTGTTGCTGAGAGGGGCGATGTCTCTGGATATTCTCCCCCACCATGGCTCTTACATTCTTTCAACCCTCTCTTCCGCTCAGTTCCCTGAGTCATGGTGGGAGAGTTTTAAGTCTGCTTTATTGTTGAGATCTTAAGTATCTCTGGATCTTTGCCCTGGGTTGTGTTGGGTATTGTTGGCGCTGTCTCCATTGACCTTTCATGGGTTATCAGACATGCTGTGGTGATTGGTCTCCTGTTTGTCTCCTTACTTTATTGTAGGTTTCATTTGGGCCCTGTGTGATAGGGCAGGGTTGGTTTCTTTCCTGCCAGATGTCAGCCATCATCCAATGCCTTATTGATGGAATTGAGTTGTCCCTGGCTCTCTCACTGCCTTCTGAAAAGTACAAACAGAATCTCCATCAGAGAGTGAGATCAGTATAGGTTAAATAAGACAACATTGCTATTTTGGCTAGCTCCTGATGGATGCAGCCTCTCTGTAGCTCTCTGGTAGAGGGAATTTCCCCTAGGAGCCCGGACTCTTGGTCCTCATAGGATTTTGCCGTGGATCCCAGTTCCAGTTGAGGGTTCCTTGAGAGATAATCTTCTGTGGGTTTCTCATGACTTTTCACATGTCATGAGTAGAGGCACTCTCTTTGTCTTGGGGATCTTTTCTGACATAGTTTGATAGAAATAACCCTGAAAGATAATTAGTATAGCCCATAAGGCAAAAGTCAGGTTTGCCTCTAACCCATATGTGAAGATGAAGTTTGAGCACTTCTGATCCCTGGGCTCTGATGCAAAGGCACTGCAGCACAGTGTCCCCTTGTGCCCTACTTCTCAATTTAGGACTCAGACCTCTGTGTTTGGAATAGTAGTCTTTACTCTCAGAAATCAAATTCTAGGCTCTTCCAAGTTTTTGGCAATTTTCTTAGGGTCTCAGCTGGCCTCAAACTCATGATGATCCTCCTTACCTCTGCCCCTAGTGCTAGGATTAAAGTCATGTACCACCATGCCTGGCTCTTGGCCAATATTTGAGATTTGCAGAATTTGACATTTTGCCAAGGAAGAAAGAAGGTTCAGGGATGTATGTTTTTGGAAGTTTAGAAACTGGTTTTTCTTATAATTTGAAAATTCAGAAACAGTACAATGCTTTATTGAAAAGTTCTCTTTTAAATGTGTCATATAACTCAGAAGGATCTTTCAAGGCTTATCATTTTTCAGAACAGGTAAGAACATTGAATAAAAGGCTCAGAAATGCTTAGTTTTTCTACTAACTCTAAGAATGACACTGATATCCTTCCTTCTTAAATATTATCTAAAACAATGTTAACTGAACTCTACAACAGTTAAGTTGTATTGTAATTATAGAACAATACCTTTTCAATTATGTGACTAATATTGAATATTTTTGTCAACTTTTGAGTTAGGAAGACAGGAAATCCCATCATAAAAGTTACAGAAGCTTTAAAAATTGAATGACTACTGAATGCTATTGTTGACATTCGTCCTGTGTGTGTATGTGTATATGTGTGTGTGGGTATGTATATGTATGTGTGTGTCTCTGTGTGTGTATGTGTGTGTGTCTCTGTGTATGTGTATATGCCTCTCTCTCTCTCTCTCTCTCTCTCTCTCTCTCTCTCTCTCTCTCTCTCTCTCTCTATGATCTGGGTCGAAGGCCAGAAGAGAATGTTGGGTGTCTCCCACAAATCACCCATCCATGTGTTTCTCTGCGATGGAGTCTCTCAGATCCTTTCTTGTGAGCCCCAGTAATTGTCCCTTATCTGTTCCCCACAATGAAGTGCTCATAGGTTGTGTGGTCATGCCTTGCTTTTTACATGAGTTCTAGGGAATCCCACTCAGCCATTCCCAGACCCTCTCATGCTTGCATGGAAAGTACTCTTACCAACAGAGACTTCTCCCCAGCAATCACTATTTTTTGTGTGCTTTTTTTTTCTAGGTAAGGTCTCCCTCTAGCCCAGGCTGACATGGAATTCATTATGTAATCTCAGGCTGGTCTGGAGTACACAACAATTGGCCTACCTCAGCCTCCCCAGTGCTGGGATTAAAGGTGTGTGCCACCAAGCCCAGCTTTGTGTGCTATTTTTAGTAACAGTTAAACCACAGAGCTCAGACTAGCCTTGAACTTGCAATCTTCTTTCCTCAGCTACCCCAAATGCTGTGATAATAGGCATGCACCATCATGTCTGACAGACATTCTTACTTTTCAATGTTTGGATGTGCCTCAATCCTTGAGCATTTTAAGACTGGCTTTCGTGTTTGAAGATTGTTTGAGTATTGAATCAAGGGTTCACCCCTCATTGCTAAATTCTGACCATTGCATTATTAAGGCTGTTTGTGTTTGTATGTTGTGTGCTTTATCTTAATCCCAAGAGTCACTGTGTATCACTCATGGTTTGATACGCAAAAGAGGATTTAGGGTTGTGACACAGTTAGGGATACATTGTAAGGAGGAACTCTCATGCTCTATGAAAGTCTATTATTTTGTCTGGCTGTATGGCTCAGGTGCACAGCATAGGAGGCCAGGAAGGACAAAATGAATATACAGTGGCTGTTCCTAGACAAATGGGACAGAAGGGGCTGAACTGGAATAGATGTCTCCCAGAAGGATTTCATTGCTTGCAGGGCTCCAAGTTCAATGCAGGTGCCTCCTACAGGAACAGATGATGCACTGTACAAACCTGGCCCATGGGTAGGTTTGACAGGAACAGAAGCAGCTGTCTGAAAAAACATCCTTATAATTTAACTGATTATTAAGAACAAAAAGTGGACTTGGTGCAGCATTGTGATGTGAGGGGATGCTTTGGCTAATCTATGGTAGAGTTTTTGCTTGGACTCTTGCAGTGGGTTGATCCTCACTTATTTTAAGCTATTATTTCTCCTTTAGTGGTTATCTAGCAAGAGCAACAACAGCAAAGATGTTCATCATTTTCTCATAGGTTCTACCCAAAGCCAACTCTAAAATTGAATAACTCATTGAAATTTACCATAGGTCTGCATAAAACAGAGAGCTTTTACTCATGATATGACAATGGACCTACCATGAACAAAGTTTGCACTATGAATGTTTCTAGATGATTAGTCATGCAGTTGTGTCTATGTCCAGTCCTTATGACCTGATGACATTGTACTAACTTCCTACTTTTGAAACCTTGACTCGCAGAAACAGAGACTCAAAAGATGCATTAAACCTCAAT
>PVHP010054338.1:0-10480 GCA_004024765.1 Zapus hudsonius | reverse complement strand
ATTGTCCATAATGAGTTACAACATTTAGTGGGCAAACAATGAGTTGTTATCCCCAATTCCCCGCTGCCCTCCCCTCCCCACTCCGCTGGATAACCTCCTCCATGGGTCGTCTGGATCAGTCCTTGTGACAGGGGACCATGGATAGCCTAGTATTCAGCCAGGTTCTCCTGGCCATGCCTCTGGATAATCTCCCCCACCATGGCTCTCACAATCTTTCCGCCCCCTCTTCCACTCAGTTCCCTGAGTTGTGGTGGATGAGTATTAAGGCTGCTTTAAGGTTGTGAGCTTAGGGGTCTTTATGTCGAAATCGTTGGTTTCTGTTTCACTGGATTATCCTGTGTTGATTTAATGGCTGTGGCTGTGGGCTCCTTGTTCATCCCATCATTCTCTGTGGAGTTCCATTTGGATCCTCCACGATATGGATGCTACTGGAATTCTTTTATTGTCTGATTTCTTTATAGTTCTTTGCTCAAGAACTTTATGTTCAGTTGGATAAAACAGTTATAAGTGGATATTTATAAGTAATAAAAATCACTTTATTTTAGTACTGATGGTTTTGCAGATAAGAATATCACAAATGCTATCAACAAAAATTATAAAAATTTACCCCCAGGTTGTGATATTCTGACCTGGGTTTGATTCCCCTGCACCCACATAAAGCCAGATGCACTAAGTTGTGCATGCATCTGGGGTCCATGTGCAGTGGCTGGAGGTTCTTGTATGCTCTGCTAATTCTCTCTTCTATCCTCTCTCTCTCTCTCTCTCTCTCTCTCTCTCTCCTTATGGCTTTGGTTTACATGTCTTCAAATATAACTGATGGTTAATAATTTTGGAAAAAATGTCCATGTAGGTACATTGCTGTTTTTTTAATATCTTTATTATCCTTAATTGGATACATTGTATGAGAAAATCTTATATGGTACCCCCATTTCCCTCTTTCCTGTCCCCAACCCACTGGGGCCCACCTTGGTGGGCATATCATGGGGTAGGGGGTCATGAATAGCACAGGAGGTACCCAGGTTCCCCCCCACCTTTGTGTGTTGTTGCTGGGGGGGCAATGTCTCTGGATATTCTCCTCCACCATGGCTTTTACAATCCTTCCACCCCCTCTTCCCCTCAGTTCCCTGAGTCATGGTGGGGGAGTTTTAAGTCTGCTTTATTGGGGAGGTCATAAGTGTCTCTGGACTTCTGCTTTGGGTAGTGTTGGTTATCGCTGGTGTCTGTCTCGTTGACCTATCCTGGGTTATCTGACTTGTTGTGCTGATAGGTCTCTTGTTTATCTCATCACTTTCTCATAGGTTTCATTTGGGCCCTGTGTGATTGGCCCAGGGTTTTTCATCTGCCAGGATGTCCTACATCACCCAGTGTCTTTTTTTGAGGAGTTGGGTTGTCCCTGGCTCTCTCCCTACTTTCTGAAAAATACAAACAGAATGTCCATCGGAGAGTGAGATCAGTATAGGTTAAATGAGACACACATTACTAATTTGGGAAGATTCTATTGGGTGTAGCCTCTCTGTAGGTTTCTGTTAGTGGGAATTTCCCATTGGAGCACAGGTTTTTGATCCCCATAGGATTTTGCCCTGGATCCCAATTACAGTTAAGGGTTCTTTGTTACTGAGTGAATCTCTTGGCAAATTTGAATGCCATTGAATATACCCTTAGGTTTTGGTGCTGCTATTGCACAAATGATCACTTCTTGATTCACTGTTCTCTCCCATAAAGCAGAAGGTTCAGCATTCTCATGACACCCATCTGAATTTTATATTGTTGACCAATTTCCCCTGGCAGCTACTGTAGTACCTACCAGCTTTTTAAAAAATTAATTATTTAGCTTTTGCTATTGCCCTTTATAACTCATCTTTTGAATATCCACTCTAATTGGATATATTCCCTAAACATATTTTCTCCCATTTCATATCATGTTTTTTTCACATTGTTATTTTCTTTGTTTTGGGGAGACTTTTAAATTTTTATTATTTACTTGATTATTGTTGTATTTTGTTACTTGTGTTCATAATGTCCAAGTTATTGCCAAGACCAAGAATATTTTCCTCCAGGGAATTTAGAGAGAAAGAAACAGAGAGAGAGAGAGAGAGAGAGAGAGAGAGAGAGAGAGAGAGAGAGAGAGAGAGAGAGAGAGAGAGAGAGAATCTTGCTCCTGTGTGTGATGCACACTTGTTTTCATGTGAGTGTGTAGGCAAGTGCCTGAAGAGAAGAGAGCCTTGTGTGTTGCTGGATTTTTTGAGATGAAGTCTCTGATTGGCCAGGAGCTAATCAATTAGGCTAGATGAGCTAGCCACCATAGACTAGGTATCCTCCTCTCTCTGCCTCCCCAGTGCTTGAATTACAAGTGCACACAACCACACCACACCAACACTATTTTTTATGGGTTCTGCTGAATAAACCTGATCCTCATGCTTACAATGCTAGACAGAGCTCTCTCCCAGCCCTATTTCTAACATTTTTTGTTGATACTATTATAATGAAATTTTATTTTTGATAGTTTGTTGTTATTGTATAAAATGCAAATGCTTTTTATGTTGTTTGGTGATTTTTATATCATGCAACTTTGCTAAATTTATTGGTTGTTACTACTCTTGATGCAGTTTTTAGGCTTTCTATATGAGAACATGTCATTTTCAGATAAATGTAGGTTTCTGTAGTTGCTAAAATTAATGTATTAGAACACATTTTCTCAAGATCTGTAGACCAGAAACTCAAAATCAGCACTATTGGGCCAAGAGGGCACACGACCCTGGAGCGCATCTTAGGAGGCCAGCTGTTGGTCTGTCTCTGTGACTGCTGATGGTCTTTGACTTGTCCTGGAATCACTCCGCTCTCTACTTGTCTTCACATTCAGCTCCTCTTTGTGGATCTTCTTTACTGTCTGTGGCAAACATCCCTGTGACCCTCATTTCTAAGGACACTTGCAAATACGTTGGATCCATCTGGATAATCCAGGATTATCTTCTCATCACAAAATCCTTCACCCCATCTTTTAGCAAGAAGGAAATGTTCACAGGTTCCAAGTGTTATAGCTAAATATCAGTACAATGCATCACCTATCACTTTTAATAACAGCCCAAATATTTGTAAAATCTACCCTAAGAAATCTTAGGCATTTCAGCCCTCTTTCATAGATGGGAATTAAGTTGCCCAGTATTGCTAAGCAACATTCGAAACAGCTGCAAAGAAGATTCAAAGCAGCTTTCTTATTAATATTTATGGGTCATTTTGTTTATTTTTACATTACACTTTATGTATCCATCATTTTAAAATTTGATGCATACAAATGCCTTTTCTTTTCTTTTGGAAATGATAGTACAATAACCTATTTGTTTTTTATTTTTGAGTTGAGCTATTCATGGAACATTTTTTTTCAGTATTCATTGTGAGTTGGGCTCTTTAATTTTTTTTACCTGAATATTTTACAACAGATGTTCCCAATTATGTGATTTTCATAAATTCCAATATAAATGAATCAAATTGATTTGTCCAAATTCCTTATAGCTATGGGTTGAATTAGCACATCTCCACTCAAAATGCTTTATACTATGCCAAGTACATCTTCAGTATTTTACCATTTTCTTTGAAAAATAAGAAAGCATAAACTACTGTTGATGAACTGTGGATATTTAAAGAAAGAGAGAGAAGTGATCTGGTTGGGACAGACATGGAGTCTAAACTAGTGCAGCAGGCTTAAATCAAAGCTTGCAGTCATGTGGTTCATATTATTTTATCCTGCCAGTGTTTCATGTTTATTCCTCCATTTAATATATGGAATCTAAGATTCAATGGAGGAATGACCCATATGCAGCAGGGTGAAGGGCATGCAGAAGGTTAGGCTCAATATGCCCAGTTTGGTCTCTTGAGTTTACCACCTAGGTTAGAGTGAAAAAATCCTTGACTTTTATATTGTTTTATACCATAACTAGGCATAGAAAGCCTTTATATATATATGCATATATATATAATAAAAGTAGGAAAATGTAAATTAAGTCCATGCTATGTTATTAGAGGCTGTGTGTATTTGTGTGGGCTGGAGATTTTTAAAGATGTTAAGAACTTATTTTCAGAGAGTTTTCAAGAAGGATTGGGAGGAATCAATCCTCAGTCATCATAAAATGTAGATAGAGGGAGTCATGAGAATAAAAGACACCCTCCAACCTCCCGCCACACACACACATACAAGGTAGAAAAGAAAGAGGGACAGGAAGAAGATGAGAAAATTTTTCCAGTGAAAGAGACAAACAGGATATTTTTATCCCACAGGGAAGGGCATTCCTGATTACGTGAGAGAGAATTTTAGATAAGACCAGGAAATCATATTGCATATTTAGAGGAGGGCTCCAAAACAAAGCTGTTAAAAGCCATGAAAATTGGTTGCAAGATGTATGACAGGAGATGGGGACTCACTGAGAAACTTTGAGCCGAAGTCTGATTTGATGGCAGTAGTTGATAGTTTGTGAAGGAATTTTAAGAATATCCATCCAATGAAATTGGAAGCTAAGAAAAATGTGTCTTTGGAAATAG
The DNA here is from genome assembly GCA_004024765.1 of Zapus hudsonius. Lineage (NCBI taxonomy): Eukaryota > Metazoa > Chordata > Mammalia > Rodentia > Dipodidae > Zapus > Zapus hudsonius. The sequence continues at coordinate 5,947 of PVHP010054338.1, read as the reverse complement.
ATATCTTAATGGAAAATTGCAACAGTCACCAAGTAAATAAAATAACAAGACAAGGACTTTCGAGAATACTGACCTAATATCTCAAACCTGCATTATCTATGCTCTATTTCTTTGTGCCTTGGGCAGCTGATCTGTTTAAATCCCTCCAAAGAACAAGCACGGCTTCTACAAGAGCTGTTTGTTTATGATGCACAGTATTTAGCAGCATGAGTAACTGCATCTGAGAGAATTCAGCACGTTTAGGAGTTATAGCTTCTTGAATATGCCATGGGTTGGAATATCATGAATGAAAATGGCTAGAATTAAGTTCAGACCAGCAGCAGAGAGCTGCCATCACCACCATTTGTTGAAAACTTATCGCTGCCAAAGAAATCACTTCAATATGCACAAAAGTTTGTAAATTGCAATTTGACCCCATTGTATAAATTTCAATAGTCATCTGAAACATTGAAAGAACCCATTTAAAATAATTATGAGGATTCTAAATTGTGCAATCAAATGCTATGTTCAGCTCGGTTTGGGCACATGACGGGAACATATGCCCTACAAACAAGATGAAAAGTTGAAGTTTGTTATCAAGATTATTGTTAATCTTAAAATGCAGGTAAAGAAATTTTACCTTTGTAAAGCACTAATTTTTTTCAGACAGAAATGATGTGATTACAGTTATATATTGGATATAAAATTAGCCTTCATTACAATGAAAGCCCTGTGGAATTCTTTTAGGATAGGGGAATACATGTCATTTCCCATTAAAATGAAGCAAATGCCTTATTTGGGCAAGACAGCATGCATAATTTAATTAGATGCCCTAATATTCTGGAAAATGGCATGAAAGGGCAGCTCAAATATGTTTAGCAGCTCTGAATTTTAGAGGCATGATGGTTAAACGCTCTGTGTTCCTGTAGCATGAGGCATGGTCTCATCACGTCTACTCGTGTCTACAAAAGGTTCTCAGCAAATTTCTACTCCTAGAACTGCAAAGCACAATAGGCCAGGAACTACCAGGGTGAGACTTGAGAGACTCTGTGAGCTTCAGAACAGATCTGAGGAGACCACAATTTGCTTTGGACTGAAAATGGAAAGGCAGCAAAGGATATGGCTTTGGGAAAGTAGGGCTGGGAAAACAATAGCCCTGGTAATTGTGAGTTTTTGGCAGGGGCATGAGGAGTTTGAGATCACTTTTGTCTTCATGGACACTCGGAAATAATTAAAGCACCATCTCGGGTTTTAGAAAAGTCTGGGTGTTTATACAAGACCGTTTTTCAGGGGTAGAAGTGAGGAGCAAATGAAATACAGTGGTGTCTTTGAGTTTCACCCCCCTCCTTTGGAAGTTGATTTCACACTAGCTCAAAAAGAGAATCTGGATGTGAAATGATGTAATAGAAAGATAAAGACTGATTAGCACTAGAGAACATAAAAGATTAAAGGGGAATAGTCATAAGAAATATTTTTGGAGCAATGTTCTGATGGCTGAAGTAATTAATCTTGGCTAGATTTGTTGAAAATGCATAACAAACTCTTTGCTTTTAAATGATGATCAGTATACCAAATAACATGTAACACATTCTTGAATTCATCAATCATCTAGTAATTTTGATTAAGATAAACTAATAGCAGCCCAAACAAGTATATTAGCATGCATTGTTTTAACTCTGCACCAGCATGGATGACCTTAAGGCTGATGCTTGATATAAGTTACAAATATTTAGTGCTATTTCATAAAGAGCCTGACCTTTAAGAAGGTCTAAGGGGACAATTTACTCCCTTTTATTCTTCAGAGAATTATTTTTTCCCTATTAGATTAGAAAGAGAAAACAACATGGATATGTTAGTTGACTGAAACAGGAAAACAGACAGCATATACTCATTAGATGTTTACAGCACACATGTGAAAAGGGAAGCCTTGGGTGTGTGCTCATTTCACAGAACTAAACCTGCTACTCTCTACAAAGGGAATGGATCCACTATAGCATAGGTACACAATTTAATCCCTTTCATAGAAACAGACTTTAGGAATCACCATCTCCTATCCATTTATGTGGGTACTTTTCCTGGATTTCTGGCTGGATGTTTCACAGGAAGACTGACAGATTACCCAGGACTCAATCCCTGCTGTTCGAGAAGGAATGTCACCCTCTCACTGGTCCTCTCCAGCCCAGCGATGCAGCTGTCCTGAAACGCCAGGGCCTTAGCTTCCTTAGCCTGGAACTACTCTCCTGCAGCACATAATCTCATTCTCAGCCTGTGATGCTTCTTTGGCCGCCTCAGCCTCCCATTCTTTCCCTTACGGGGTTTGGGTCATCCATGGCTGCCCATTTCTGAGCATGCAATAGGTACTGTGACCTGACTTGGCAGGCCATGATTTCCTGGAGTCCAATGTCCAGGCAAATAGCCTAAATCCACATGGTTCCCCCTCAGTTTAGACCTTCAGGCCATGACCTTGATTAGATTTTTCCTCTTTAATTTAAGAGATTGTTTTCTTTATTTTTGGGGTCATATACATAGTAGCCTATATGATGATACCACATAGTTAGGATATATATAATCTAATAACAAATACAAATACCTGTCTGGTGCTGTCTTTGTTATTTTAATGATTACATAAAATGTTTGCTGTAGTAGACTTAGCCATATCTTATTATCTCTTCTCACGTTATTCTTCCAGTTGGTGTCAGTGTTGGAAAATAGTACATTTGATGACTGATTTACTCAATCTTACTTATTATACATATTACAAAGGAAAAAATTTGTTTAGGATTCATATGTTCACTAAAACAGAAAAAACTTAATAGCTATTCCAGGAAGCTTTGAATGGCACTAATCTAAAGGAATTTTTTCTTATAAATTTTATATATTAAATAATTCAGGAGGAACTGAGGCCGATATATGCATGACATGAAGGAAAGATTAGAAATTTTCTCAAACCCTATTTATAGTCTGTATATCTGTTTCTGAAGCCAGCCCATGTCATCTCATTCCTTGGGACTTGGATCTTTGGGCTTGAAGGACAGCTGACAGGACATCCAATGTCTAAAACATAATTTGTTATTAAATTGAAACCTGAGGATGTCATTGTAGGAAACTCAAGACATTCATAATGGACATCACCAGGTCCTACATCACTTCTCTTTCTTGGTGAAGACTGTCTATATTCTTACTGCAAATTGACTTTTAATTTTCAACCTACAAACTGTACCTAAACTTCTTAGTCACAAGTTTTAATTCCTAAAAATAGGTGTTTGATGAGTGAGTGTAAATCAAGTCCCAGGTTTAGGTAATGATCAAAAGTTACAAACATGATGGGGACACTGCAAAGGGATTCCTAGGAGAGAGTTGTAGAAACAGAATCCAGAAGGCATCTGTGGTGTTCCTTAGTCTTGAGATGAGCGCAGGGGTTGTTCTCAATTTCCTAGTTGACTAGCGCCTTTCCTCCCCTTCATATCTGTGTGTCTTTCCAGATGCTCCTTGCTGGACTAAACAGTGGATTTCTGTCAGATCTCACAGATTTTGATTCACAGACGAATCCTGTGATTACCAAACACTCACATTTCTTCTTTTATTCTTCCCACCAGGCCTGAGGCTCGGCTTCCACAGCATACCTCACTCCTGCTTTGGGTCCTATAGTTCTTCTCACCCCCAGTGTTACCTCTACCTCATTTCCAAGACTTTTGTGTGTGCTTGAGAGGGTGTTTGTAGTGTGTGTGTGTGTGTGTGTGTGTGTGTGTGTGTGTGTGTGTGTGTGTATGTATAGATGCACACAGCCCATGGACAGGTGTGCAAGGTCAGAACAGGATGTTAGGTACTCTCCTCTATATCTCTTCTGCCTTATTTCCTTGAGACAAAGTAGTGAGGCAGTTCTGTCACTGAACTTGAAGTTCACAATTTATTGGATAGAATGGTTGATCAGCAAGTACCAGAAATCCTTTTGTTCCTGCCTTTCATCAACATTGGGATTAGAGTTATATGTGGCCATGTCTGCTTTTTCCCTGAATGCTAGGGATTGAACTCTCTCTCCTGCCTGCACAGCAAGGGCTCTCATCCATTGAGCCAACCCCCAGGCCCATCTCCTACTTCCAAGGTTAATTTGACTCAATGACTAAGATAAAATAAATGGAATAAAACTGATTTGATGTGTGTGTGTGTGTGTGTGTGTGTGTGTGTGTGTGTGTGTCTTGATGGAAGTAGCTGTTTGCTTAACAGCTATCTGAATTTCATTCTCCCCATGATGTGTTACTCTCAGACAAGTCCAGGAAGGGTTTCAGACAACCTTTAAAGTACTAAAACCAACCACACTTTTTCTAACAGCTATAGTCACTGCTTATCCTAAAGCTTTAAAATTGTCAGCTTCACTAGTAGAACTTTCTACTTAAATTATTAATCCACTTTAAATTTTCATAAGTTATTAAAGAAGCTGATTTTCAAATTTGGCAAGTTCTAATTCAAGACAACGCTAATGTACACCCTGTGGGCACTAACTTTCCTTAACCATGAAATCATTTCTCTCATCGAAGATGGAATGAGGATGGCAGATGCTTTTCACGGGGTTTAATTACTTATCTCAACTTTAGACCACCAGAGAGTTGGGAGCTGCAGCTCCAGCTCACTGCGGTTTCTGGTGAGGCAAACAAATTTCATAATTGAAGACCGGACTAGATATTTTGTATGTCATTGAAGGCATGTATCTCTTCAGATTAAGACACTATAGTTGTCGAATAATATGTTATGTCTTGTGCCTTCTCCTCAATTTTATTTTTGCAGAGTCAACAAACTAATTCTTCAAGCTAGTTCACTGTTCTATACAAGTTGTCATTAAACAAAGTATCATGTCTGTTATGATGGCCCAAAGGATATTTTTAAAGAATAACAGATGTAAAATAAGCCTTTATAACATGAAGACCCAGAAAGACTAAAATAATGCTATATAGAAGTTTTCATAAATACACAAAACTCCCAAAATTATGTTACAAGTATTTCAGCCTTGACAGTCACCATGCCACAAACAGACAGGGACTCAGTTGGTTCAGTTGAGATTGAAGAAACTGGAGTAGCTTATTCAGCCATACCTATAGTGTTAGAGACATATAAGTACCCAAGCCAGAATGAAGAAAATGGGCATAAATGGTATTATTTGGGAATTACAAAATAGTCGTAAATTTTATCAAAACATTTTTTCTCCAAGTGTTCATACTGCCTAAAATTTTCAGACAGGATAACCAAATAGATAGAAGTCTTTTCAAAATTATACTTATTCATGAGGGAGCTAGCTAGAAAAAAAATGCTACTGGGATATGAACTTTAACCAAATGAGTCAGCATAACACTGGAAATTATATATATATATATTTAAAAAATAGCAGGTTATTTTCAAATTCATTTTGGCAAAAACAACCCAAAGAAAAGCAACCAAACAAAACGAAAGACAAAAACATTTATCATATTCCAAGCATTCAAGATTGACGACCAGAGAGGAAAGACAAATGGGATGCCCTTGGGTGGCAACAAAAGTACCAAGAGGAGGACCATCCAGTGGGCCATCGATGTGTGATGGATACAGCTCTGTGGGACAGGTCTAAAGAGGAGGATTTTTAAGCCCTGCTTACAGACATCACTGGACTCCACGAGCCAGATGTTGTTTCATGATAGCAAGTTCTGATGAAACTCACCTGGGGAGATCAGGGCTTGGCAAACAGGAGAGAGAAAGAGAAAACCAGGGAGGGCAGAGGAGACGCTCTGCTAAGGTGGTTATCAGTCCACTAGAGACTTATTGATCTCTAATGTGATGTTCTGATTTAAGATGTCTAAATGGAGTCCTCAGTTCCAGGAATCCTTGTGTGCAACAACACTCATAGTGACCACCCTATGCAGTGTTGGAGCCCATGCTTCAGATGTATATATATATATATATATATATATATATATATATATATATATATATATATATATAT
>PVHP010054337.1:0-10482 GCA_004024765.1 Zapus hudsonius | reverse complement strand
AGAGAGGGTCTGGCTTATGTGGGTCCTGGGGAATTGAACCCAGGGCCTTAGGCACTGGAGGCGAGTGCCTTAACCACTGAGCCATCTCTCCAGCCCTATTTCTTTTTTTAAAAATAAAAATATTAACTTAGCAAGAGGTAGACAAAGAAAGAGTAAGTACAGGTGTGCCAGGGCCTCCTGCCATTTCAAATGATCTCCAGATGCATGCGCCTCTTTGTGCATCTGATATTATGTGGGTACTAGGGAATTGAAACCAGGCCACCAGGCTTTACAAATACCTTTAAGCACTGAGCCATCTCTCCAGCCCCCAAAGCTATTTTCTTTCTTTTTTTTTTAAAGGTTTTTGTTTAGTTGGTTGGTTTTTCGAGGTAGGATCTCACTCTAACCCACACTGAGCTGGAATTCACTATGTAGTCTCAGACTGGCCTCAAACTCACGGTGATCCTACCTCTGCCTCCCCAGTGCTGGGATTAAAGACATATGCCACCCCCAAGCCCAGCCCTAAGGGTTTTTTTGTTTTGTTTTGTTTTGTTTTCAATTTTTCCAAGTAGGGTCTTGCTCTAGTTCAGGCTGACCTGGAATTCACTATGTAGTCTCAGGCCAACCTCAAACTCATGGTGATTGTCCTATCTTTGCCTCCCAAGAGCTGGGAGTAAAGGCGTGCGCCACCATGCCCGGCTATTTTCTTAATACTAAGAAGTTTTTGCCTTTGTTGCTTTGGTGCAATGGTAGGTAAAACAAGTACACAAAGGCAAAGGCTCCAAGTTGTACAACCAAGTATTCCTCACCACACACAGACACAACTTTGTTTTGTTGAAGTAGGGTCTCACTCTAACCCAGACTGATCTGGAACTCGCTCTACAGTCCCAAACTGGCCTTGAACTCAGCAGTCTTCTACCTCTGCTTCCTGAGTGCTAGGATTAAAGGCATTCATCACAATGCTCAGCCTAGACATAATTGTTGTTTTGGGGATTTTTGCTATTGTTTGTTGAGACAGGAACTTGCTTTGAAATCCTCGGTCCTTCTGCCTCAGCCTTCTATGTGCTGGGATTACAGGCATGTGCCACCTCACCTGTATTACCACAGACACAATTTTTAAAATTTATTGGAGGGGGCACATATGTTCCATGGTACATGTATGGAGGTCAGAGGACAACTTTCAGGTGGGTCCTTGCCTGCCACCTCATTTGATGTAAGGTCTCTCATTGTTCTCCCTGTTTGCAAGCTTCCAGAAAATTCTTTTTCTGCCTCTCTTATCCCTATAGACATACTGGAATGACAGAAGCTTGCTTCAGCTTCAGCATTTTCATGTGGCCTGGGGATCCGAACACAGGTACTCAGAGTTGTACAAGTGCTTAATCCACTGAGACATCTGAGCCCTGAGACACAATATTTAAGAAATTTTATTGGGAACTTAATATATGAACATATTGCAAACTGGTCATATTCCCGTCTTATGTGCCCTCTCCCTCACCTCCTCGCCCCTGAGGGACCTCAGTGGGGTCATGAATGCACCAGTCAGTTCCTGTGGGGAAGACAGTGCTTCACAGTACACCTTCCCATCCTGTGGCTGCTCTTACATTCTTTCTCCCCATTTCCTGCAGTGTTCCCTGAGCCTTGGTGGGTGTGTTAGAAGTCTACTTTAGTGGTGAGCTCTCAGCAGCCTCTGATTTTCTGCTTTGATGAGTTTTGAGCTGAGACACAATTTTGTTTTAAAATTATTTTTATGGGTGACCACTGGGATGACGCAAAAGACACCACAATGCTGAGAAGAAATGACAGTGGAGTGATCAGCATTGGGACATCTCTATCACACCTCCCGAGGCTCAGGGTCTATTGTTGAAGAGGTGGTGGAACAATTGTAAAGCCAAAGGAAGAGAAGGACTGCTTACAATGCAAACTTCCAGATACAAAATGGCCTTGATATTCATAACTTCACAGTGCATCATAATACCTACACATGAGAGAAAAAGATGATACTGAAACAAAACAGAGACTGAGAGGGGGAAGAGAGATGGGGGAGTATGCAGAGGGAATCATAATGATTTATAGTCTATGATTATGTTAGCTATCAATAAAGTTTTAAAAACTTATTTTCATGGGCCAGGGAAATGGCTCAGCAGTTAAAGGTACTTGCTTGTTGCTTGCAAAGCCTACCTGACTGGCTCAGTTCCATAGTACCATGTAAAGCCAGATGCGCAAAGTAATGCAAGTTTCTGGAATTTGTTTGCAGCAGCAAAAGGTTCTGATGTGCCCATTCTCTCTCTCTCTCCTCACAAATAAGTAATAATAAAATTATCATTGCCTGGCACACAAGAGTGTCTGTGTTCAATCTCTAGTACTACAAATAAATCAATATCCTGATGAAGCAACAATTCATTTGACTAAATTTTTTTTTTTTTTTTTTTGGTTTTTCGAGGTAGGGGTCTCACTCTAGCCCAGGCTGACCTAGAATTCACTGTTTTAGGGTGGCCTCGAACTCATGATGATCCACCTACCTCTGCCTTTGGAGTGCTGGGATTAAAGGCGTGCGCCACCACGCCCGGCCCTAAATTTTAGTACTTGAATATGTCATTCTAATACAAACTTAAGTGATTGACAGTTTTTCTCTAAAATAAACAATCACTTTGAGAAAAACAAAGACTATTGATAAGAGTCAAGTTTTCAAGAAGGAATTTGGGGAAAATTGTATTGACAACTACCTACAGAGGTAGGAGGATTGCTGTGTTTGAGGCCAGCCTGGGACTACAGAGTGAGTTCCAGGTCACCCTGGGCTAAAGTGAGACCCTACCTTGAAAACAAACAAAAATCAATATAGTCCCTTATCTACTTTTTTGTTTTGTGTTTCTTGTGTTTTTTTTATTTTTAGAAATAATTAGTAACTTTACTCAAATAAAGTTTAAATGTTATAGAAATGAAAATATTAGAAATCTATATACCAAAAAAGTGAATATATATTAGCCAACTCCATGGACCTATCCAGTTAAACATTCATACCAATACATATTCACCTTTTCTCTTTATATAAGGATAACACAAACATACAAACATGATATGAAGATTCTGGCAGAAAAAAAAATATCAGAGCCACTAAAAATATTCTCGTTTAAAAAATGGTGTGGGATATGTTTCAATAACAACACAGTCTTTATGAATGTAAACACCTGATTTAATTCCATGATTTTATCATGCCAGAAGCATGGGTCTTAATTTTTTTAAAAAAGAGATATTGGTATAGTAATATATTTGCTTATTAATAATTAAGGCATTTTATAGACTCTGTATCAGTGTAGACCAAATTAATTTTATATTGATTATTTACTATGATGCTTTAAACTTTCAAAGTGTTTTCAATAGAAAACACACATTTAAGTTTTTTTTAAATAAAACACAATAAAATTAACAGTCTGTAGTTCTAGAAAGTGCTACATGAACTGCTGGGGGAATATGGCCAACAATGGTATTAATAAGCAGGGGTCACTGATATATACGAAAGCAATCAGCGTGACAAGATCAACTTACCTGTGCAAAAATGACACCCAGCCTAGGTGGGTAGCCAAGGGCTCTCTGATTGGTTAAGATATCTGCTCAGTGAAAAGGAACTCATAGCTGGAACTGGGAACCAAATCAGAACCCTATGGAGACCAACAATCTGGACTCCAGAGAGGAGGGAAATGATGGTACCAATTCATGATTTGTCTATACAAAGTTTCTAAATAACAAGTTTTTCTTCTCAAGAATTTTTAAGGTACATCTAATAATCAATTGAAAAAAGTTGGTTATGTTAGCATTTTTAATATTTTTATTTAGTTCCAAGCAGATAGAGCGAGGCAGAGGAGAGAGAGGGCACACCAGGGCTTCCAGCTCCTGGATGAAGGAATGAATACACCAGGGCTTCTAGCCAATGCAAATGAACTCCAGATGCATGCGCTACTTTGTGCTTCTGGCTTTATGTGGTACTGGGGAATCGAACCTGGGTCCTTAGGCTTTGCAGGCAACCTCCTTAACCAATAAGCCATTTCTCCAGCCCCAAGTGGTAGCATTTTTAATAGCAACAAAATCAAAATCACTTACTGATTTAAGCAACATATGGAGAGCATGGCCAATATATGCTCTGAAAAAAAGGGGATATTTCTAAAATCCATTTGTCTCACTAAACTAAAACTAGACAAACTGAAGAAAGTAGAAAATCTATCAAAAGACATGTGGAGAGGCTGGTCATGGTGGCACACACCTTTAATCCCAGCACTCAGGAGGCAGAGGTAGGAGGATTGCCATGAGTTTGAGGCCACCCTGAGACGACATAATGAATTCCAGGTAACCCTGGGCTACAGCAAGACCCTACCTTGGAAAAAACAACAAAAAAGTATGGAGGGGCTGGGCTAGAGAAATGGCTTAGTAGTTAAAGGCACTCGCTTGCAAAGAAGGATAGTCCAGGTTCAATTTCCCAGTACCCATGTTAAGCCAGATGCACACGGTGGTACATGCATCTGAAATTCATATGCACTGGCAAGAGAGCCTGTTGCACCCATTCCCTCTCATTCTCTTTTTGCTTGTTAATAAATATACTTTTTAATTTGATTTTTTTGTTTGTTTTTGTTTTTCGAGGTAGGGTCTCACTCTAGTCCAGGCTGACCTGGAATTCACTATGTAGTCTCAGGGTGGCCTTGAACTCACAGCCATCCTCCTACCTCTGCCTCCCAAGTGCTGGGGCTAAAGGCATGTGCCACCACGCCCGGCTAATTTGATTTTTTAAAGTGTGAAGAGCTGCTAATTTTCAATTTTACACTTTGGTGACTTATGATAGCAGTAATGCTACAAATATGGTTCAATTTGACATGTTTTACTAAGAGTAGTGATGACAGCTATACTGTCACTGAAGAAATGGCTTTAGCTTTTGGAGGGCAGCAGTCGCCGATATAGGGAATGATTGCTGACATGTTCCCTTTCTCCACTGTTTCCTTTCTCTGTTTACTGTTGCAACCAGTAAAGGATGTTTGCATCTTAAAAAAAAAAAGAAAGATAAAAGAAAAAAGAGAAATGGCTTTAGTGCCTTTAAAAAACACAACTAAGGAGCTGGAGAGTTGGCTTAGCAGTGAAGGCATTTGCCTGCAAAGCAGAAAGACCTGAATTTGATTCCCCAATACCCACATAAAGGCAGATGCACAGGGTGGCACATATGTCTGGAGTTCATTTGTAGTGGCTGAAGGCCCTGGTGCACCTATTCTCTCTGTCTGCCTCTTTCTCTCTCACACATAAATGAATAAAGAAAATATTTTTAAAAACACACTTAAGGGCTAGAGAAATGGCTCAGTGGTTAAGGTACTTGCCAGCAATGCCTACGATCTGAGTTCGATTCCCCAATACCCATGTAAGCCAGATGCACAAAGCTGTCCATGCATCTGGAGTTCATTTACAGTGGCAAGAGACCCTGGCATACCCATTCATATTCTTCCTTTCTCTCTCTTTTCATGTAAATAAATAAAATGAAAATATTTAAAAAACACAATTCAATCGAGAGATTGATAAGCAGTAAAACAGCAAGACACGGTGGTGTACACCTTTAAATTCCAGCACTCAGGAGGCAGAGGTAAGAGGATCACCATGAGTTCGAGGCCACCCTGAGACTACATAGTGAATTCCAGGTCAGTCTGGGCTAGAGCAAGACCCTGCCTCAAAAAAACAAAAAACAAAACAAAAAAAAAAGAAACCAGGCATGGTGTCCGCACCTTTAATCCCAGCACTCAGGTGGCTGAGGTAGGAGATCAACATGATTTCAAGGCCAACCTCAAGCTACAAAATGAGTTCCAGGTTGGTCTAGGCTAGAGTGAGACCTTGTCTCTAAAAACTGAAAAACAATAAGAAAAAAGCTAAGCAGGGCCATACAGTCATTCTTGTGACCCCAGTGCTAAAGGGGTTGCTGGTCATCTAAGCTAACTGAAAAATAGCAGCTCCAGGTTCAGTGAGAGTCCATCTCAAGGAAATCAAGTAGAAGAGTGTTAGAGGAGGACATCCAATGTTCTACTCTGGCCTTGCACGTGTGTGAACAAGGCTCTCACATTGGCACATGCTCACACCTCCATACACCATATACAATCCCCAACACACTTTTTTAAAATTCATATAGAGCTGAAGAGATGGTTCAGCAGTTTAAGGCACTTACTTGCAAAGCCTGATAGCCTGGGTTTGATTCCCCAGTACACACGTAAAGAAGTTGCACAAAATGGTACATTTGTCTGGAGTTCATTTGCAAGAGGCCCTGGTGAGCTTATTCTTCCTCTACCTCCCTCTTCCTCAAATAAATGAAAATATTTAATAAAAATATAAATAAATAAAGATGTCCTTAAAAGGAGTTGGGAAGATTGTTCAGTGGCTATAGGTGCTTGCTTACAAAGCCTGAAGACCTGGGGTTCAATTCCCAAGCCTCCCACATAAGCCAATGCAGAAAGTGGACTCAAGTCGTTTGCAGTGGCAAGAGGCTCTGGCATGGCCATACACATACATACACACACACACACACACACACACACACACACACACACACACACACACAAGTGCAAATGAATTAAAAACATTTTTTGGGGATGTACCAGGCCCCATGCTGCTGCAGCAAATGAACTCCAGACACATGTGCTACTTTGTGCATCTGGCTTTACATGGGTACTGGGGAATCAAACTCAGGCCAGCAGGGTCAAACAGGAGCCTTTATTTAAGCACTGAGCAATATCTCCAGCCCTAATTTTTTTTTTAAGATGTCATTAAGACACTGAGCAACACTAAGGAGGCTGAGTTAGGAGACCAACATGAGTTACAGGTCAGCCTTGGCTAGAGTGAGACCCTACCTCAACAAAAAAGAAGATACTGAGAAACACTGCACCATTGTAAAAGTGTATATTTAATTTTAAAATGCAACAGGATCAAAAACATTAAAAACAAAAACATTTCAGTGGCTTAAAGCATATTTATTTATATTTTTCTTTTGAGAGGCTTTTCATGGCAAGTTCTCTATAGCAAACAATGCTAGGAAACGTCTTAGAATGGGGATGCAGCTCAATGAGTAGTGCTTATCTAGTATGCACGAATCCCTGGGTTCAATCCCAGCACCACAGAAGCCAAGCACAGCAGCATATCCTTGTACTCAGGAGGGAGAGGCAGAAGTAGTAGGAGTCCAAGGCTGTTCTTAACTATATCATAAGTTCAAGGCCAGCCTGGGCTACATAAGTCCTTGTTTAATTGTTTATTCTTTTAATGGGTTAAGGGAATAGCTCAGTGGTACAACACTTGCCTAGCATGTACAAGGCCCCAAGTTTGAGCCCCAGCACTGGACAAAACTTTGTTCTAAATCCGCCTGGGCAACTCCAAAAGCACTGTGACCATTCCTCCTGCTGACCGGCTCGGCATGCTAATTTAGAAAATTATCAAAAGGTGCGAAATCCATAATTTAAGTCCATGCAAGGCCTCACTCGATTTGAAAGATTGCCAGTTCTGTCAAATATGCCAACACGCCAATAAGATATTTATGACACAGAATCTGTGGGGGGAAAAAAAGAGAGAAGAAAATTTAAATTAGGTAGTGTAATGGGAACAAAGCAGTTTGGTATTATTTGTTTTGGGGGGTTCTTCGTTTGTTTATCCCAGGCTGGTCTGGAATTCACAGAAATCCTACCTCTGCTTCCCAAATCCACTGATTAAAGGTGTGTACCACCACACCTGGCTTGGATTTTTATTATCATTATTATTTATTTTTATGCTGACAGGATTTCACTCTGTAACCTAGGCTGGCCTAGAACTCAAGCTAGAAAAATTCATTTAGGGCTGGAGAAATGCTTCAGTGGTTTAAGGCACTTGAGAACTTGAGGCAATTCCTCCTGCCTCTGACTCCTAAGTGCTTTTTTTCTAGCTAAGATAATTTATATTCTCAACTAAAACAACTAAAATACCACCCCACAGACATATGAGAGAATGATCCTCAAGACACTATCAATTAGACAATGAAAACTAGTGAGTATTAAGAGTCAGGAAACAAAAGGGTAAATCCAGGGCTGGGCATGCTCAGTTGACCAACTACTTGCCTAGTATGTATGGAGGGAGCCCCGGGTTCACTCCCTAGCACCATATAAAACCCAGCACTAGGAAGATCAGAAGTTGCAGATGTTCAAGGTCACCCATATCTACACAGTGATTTCAAGGCCATCAGGAGACTTCTGCTCCAGGTTCTAGAGGCTGAGAAGTGGAAGGACACAGAGGGAACATCTGCTCAGCATCTGGGGAAGGACCCTCTTGCAGCAGCATCTCTCCACAGCGGCTTCTCAATTTCAGGTTGAGATGCTGGCCAGGACCCCTCAGGTCAAAGCAGACATTCATAGGAGGGACACCAGGGGTGACCCCAAACCTAAAGCAGTTTGCCCAACATGCTAAAGGCCAGCCATAAACCACCATGCCTGGATTTTTTTCCCCTTTTTTTGTACTAGGGATTGAATCTTCCTGCATGGTAAGGAGACACTCTTGACATTTATTTATTGTTTTAGTTTTTTGAGACAGGGTCTCACAAGCTAGCCTCAAATTCCATATGCAGTCAAGAATAACTTTTAACACCTGATCCACCTGACTACTTACCAAGAGCCACATCAGTCTTTTTGTTTTGTTTGGCTGTTTAAATTTTTTTTTTTTTTTAATTTTTAGTTTTTCAGAGTAGGATCTCACTCTAGCCCAAGCTAACCTGGAATTCCCTGTGTAGTCTCAGTCTGGCCTCAAACTCATGGCAATCCTCCTACCAATTCCTCCCAAGTGCTGGAATTGAAGACATGCACCACCTCACCCAGCTTTGCCTTTTTGTTTTGAGACAGGGTTTCATGTAGCCATGGCAGGCTTCAAACACGCTACAGAGCCAAGGATGACCTTGAACTCCTAACCCTCCTGCCTCTGTCAACTACTGAGATTACAAGTATGTATACTATGTCCAGTTACTTTGATTTTTAAATGCTTGTCTCTTGTCATCAAAATTATTTTCCAGGCTCTGGGGAGATGCCTCAGCAGTTAAAGGCACTTGCTTGCAAAGCCTGATGACCCAGGTTCAATTCCCCAATATTCGCATAAGCCAGATACACAGTAGCACATGCATCTGGAGTTCATTTTCAAAGGCAAGAGGCACTGGTGTGCCCCCGCGAAATATTTTTTTAAAAAATCCAGCCCATTATTGCCTCCAATTTGCCTTCAGTACCTAAGACCTAAAGAATGCAAATCCTGACTTTTTCTTACTATGCTGTCTTGCATACATCATCTGAATTTATTTTGGCCTCACTTTCCTTTTTAAAAATAAAATGTAGATTAAAAACACCTACCTAATATTGCTCTAGAGATTAGAATTAAGACCAATCAGACTTGGAAAGACAAATACCATATATTCTCATTTGTGAGAGGCTTTTAAAAAATTGATCTTGTGCATGGTATGGCACAGCTGTAGCCCTAGCACTTGGGAGGTGGAAGCAGAAGAATCAGGAGCTCAAGGTTATCTTTTGCTATGTAGTGAGGTCAAGGCTAGTCTGAGCTACATGAGACCCTTCCTCAAAAAAAGAAAGTGATCTCATAGAAGAAAATAACATAGTGGTCACCAGTAACTGGGATGAGTAGGGAGAAGAGATAGAGAGAGGTTACATAATGGGTATCAAAATACAGTCAGATAGGAGAAATTGGTTCTAATGTTTTATAGAACAGCAAAGTTACTATAGTCTATAATAATTTATTATACATTTCAAAATAATTAGAAAAACTTCAAGATTCCAATACAAAGAAAGTATAAAGAGGTAGAAATGCTAATTACTGTGATATGTTCAGTATACATTGTATACATGTATCAAATTATATCATGCTCTGTAAATATGTACAAATAAAACAGAGGGAAAAAAAAACAGAGGGAGTATGGCTCAGTGGTAGAGTGCTTGCCTAGAATGTTCAAGGCTGTGTTCAATCCCCAGCACCACACACACACACACACACACACACACGCACACACGCACACACAAATATAAGTGTATGCCAATTTAAAAAAATAAAATGGGTTGGGGAAATAGCTCAGTTGGTATAGTGCTTGCTTAATATCCAGTAAGCCTAGGTTTGATCCCTAACACTACATCAAACCGTGAGTGCTCCCTCACACTCATAATCATAACCCTTTGAAATGAGAGACAAGAGGATCATAAGTTCAAGGTCATCCTTAGCTACCTAGCTAGTTTGAGGCCAACCTGGTTTACATGAGATCTTGTCTCAAAAATGGAAGATAAGGCTGGAAAGATGGCTCATCAGTAAAGGTGCTTGCCCGTAAAAATTAACAACCAGAGTTCGATTCCCCAATGCCCACATAAAGCCAGATGCACAAGGTGGTGCATGCATCCCTGACACACATTCTATCTCTTCTAGCTCTCTCTGCTTGCAAATAAATAAAAAAATATATTTTTTAAAAAGATAGAAGATAGTAACCAAAAA
>PVHP010054336.1:0-10467 GCA_004024765.1 Zapus hudsonius | reverse complement strand
TCATGCCCACACAATTGCACTGGCTCTCTTTATTTCTGATATTTACAATGTGTATCCCCTTCTTTTTCTTTTCTTTATTTTTAATATTTATTTTATTTTATTTATTAATTTTCAAGCAGAGAGAGAGAGAAAGAGAGAGAGAGAGAGAGAGAGAGAGAGAGAGAGAGAGCGAGCACCAGGGCCACCACCTTGTGGGTATGGCTTATGTGGGTACTGGGGAATTTGAACCTGGGGCTTTAGGCTCTGGAGGCAAGTGCCTTAACCACTGAGAAATCTCTCCAGCCCTCTTTTTCTTTTTTTTTTTTTATGAGCAATAGTTTTATTAGGAAAATAAAGAGACTCTTGTATCTTAGGTTGTAGGATCCTATCTTCATGTCCTGGAAGATATGATTTCTTTCTGTTCATCTGGGTTCCTCAAATACTAAGTCTTAGAAACCTGCCGTCTCTCAGATCTTGCTTCATTCAAGCTGGAGTTGAGCAAAGACAATGGTTTCATTTACCTCAGGCAAATCCTGTCTTTAGACATGGGATCTTTGAGCTAACTTGTTACTGCTAACAGAACCACTTTGGACTCTTCAGAGAGACAGACAGAGAGATAGAGAAAGATGAGAGATAGATAGATAGATAGATAGATAGATAGAGAGAGAAGATATGGGTGTACTAGAGCCTCCTGCCACTCCAAACAAACTCCAGATGCACACTCCACTTTGTGCATCTGGCTTTACGTGAGTACTGGGGAATCGAACCCAGGCCATCAGGCTTTGCAAGCCTCTGAGCCATCTCTCCCCCTTTTGCTCCTCCTCCTCTCCTCCTTTTTCTTTTTTGCTGAATCCTACAGTCCTTTTTTTTTTGGTTGTTTGTTTTTCAAGGTAGGATCTCACTATACCCCAGGCTGACCTGGAACTCACTCAGTAGTTCAAGGCTACCTCTGCCTCCTGAGTGTGGGATTAAAGGTGTGCTGGCAATGCTACTGTCTTAATGACTCACACCTGCTAACCCTGGCTGTGTGGATTGGTTCTGGGTTTTCTCAGGGCTGATCCATGTGACATCTGGACTTGGCCTTGTGGAGAAACAGCTACCTGGGGCATTTGCTTCAGGCCACTGCATCCTGGGGTGCAGGGAAGTAAACAAAACCTTTAAATTATCTCAGAGCCTCTTTTTGGAACTGATCACATTGTTATTTCAACTAGCTGATGCCAGTTCTTCAGCTAAGCCCAAAGTCAGTGAGGAAGAGGAGTATACTCCGTCCACGGTGCCCCATGGCAGAGTGAACCAAGGTGAATGGTGAATTGATCAAGTAATAAACCTACCATAAGGAATGTCCCAAAATCCCAGGGAAGATAGTAGTAGTTCTTAGTGAAACTGTTTCTAAGTTATTAAATAAAAATTATCGTCTGCATTTAATCGAAGAGTTTGATTATAGAAATTTCTGTGGAGAGTGGTTGTTGAAGCCACGATACATCAGGAAAATGGAGGAGAGAAAATGATACAAGGCACTTTTCTAGACGCTTGCATAAATGATAACAAAATGATACTATCAGCCTGGAGAGATGGCTCAATGATTAAAGGCATTTTCTTATAAAGCCCGACAGCCTGGCTTTAATTCCCCAGTACCCACGGAAAGCCAGATGTACAAAATGGCACATGCATCTAGAGTTCATTTTCAGTGGCAAGAGGCACTAGTGCACCCATTCTCTCTCTCCCTTCTCTCTCTCAGTATCTCTATAATTGCACATAAATATAACTTTTAAGTTAAAAGATACTGTCATGGTTAGTGGGGACTGTAGGGCCTGAAAACGTGTGTGTAGTTAGGAGTATGAATGAAAGAAGACAGTAAAGACAGAAAAGTTGGAGATTCTAGTTGTGCCAGTAACCAGTTTATTGCCTCTGGTTTCCAAACACTGTGTTCATTGCCTGCTCTGTGGGAATGCAGCTGGACCCTGGACAAGCTTCTTCCTATGGATGCTCAGTGTTGAGCTTTGCCAGTAGAGGGCACTGAAGGAACGTGGGAGGGCAAGGTGTTTCCAGCGTGCTCTTGGCAAACAGCAGCGCAGGTAAGGTGATGAGCAATGCCTGGTGTCTCCTTGCAGACAGCTTCTTCCTACAGACCAGAGCACAGCATCCCGACGCACCATCCATAATAACAGACGTTATTATGGCAAGCTTGGTTGGGTGACTTCTCTTCAGATTGAGGCTGAAGTGGGAAGATATTGAGTACAAGACCTGATAGGGCCACATAACAAGAATCCCCCCCCCCCCCTCTCTCTCTCTCTCTCTCTCTCTCTCTCTCTCTCTCTCTCTCTCGGCTGCAGTGCTGGGATTGAACCCAGGGCCTTGTGCATGCTAGGCAAGCACTCTACCATTGAGCTATATGCGCCATCCAAGATCCTGGATCAAGACAAATGAACAATCAAAGTAAGAGAAAGAGAGAGGAAAAGAAAGGGAATGAAGAAAGGCAAGGATAAGAAAGGAATAGAAGCTTCAGAGGTGTGGATGGAGGTCCAGGCAGGTGAGAGTTTAGGCCCAGGTCGAAAGGCTGTCCCTGAGCAGGAAGAGGATCATCTTTAGAGCTTGGTGACCACATGGAAGGACAAGAATATTTATGAACAAAGGGGGTAGAAAGTTGATGGGCTCGAATTTGTCTCAGTGAAGCCAGCAGCTATCTGCGGAGAGACTGGGGAGAATCGGGCTGATTTGCCATCGTCTTTTAAGAAACTTGTAATTGGCCAATTTGTGCAAGAGTATACAGTTCTTTCTAGTGGAAATCAAAAGTCCAGACTTACATGTAGGCCAGGCAGTTGTAGAACTGACTCAGGGTCAGGTAGGAAGTCATTCAAGATATTGACCAGAGGCATAGATTGGGTTTTGAAAGACTGAGGTCTGGTGGGTGGGGATGGAGGATAAACTGGGGCACAGCGAATGGGTTCAAGTTCTGGAACTTAGTGAGATCAGTGGTGGGAAAGTGTCAGAAAGAGAAGAGAGGTCTGTTGTCCAAGTGGGATGTTGAGGGTTAACATTTGAGAGGAGGAGCCATGTAGTAATGGTCCAATTGTGGGCTTTAAAGGAGAGCAGAAGGTCATTGAAGTGATCAGGGCAGTTCGAGGGAGGCCAAATATCAGGTGGACCAGCTTTGATGGTGCCAGTTAAAGTCTGGACATAAACTGTGAAGTTGTCAGCTGACAGGGCCAGTGGTGGAAACCAGAAGAGACAGAGGGTCATCATCATTTTGTTCAGCACATAGAGGGTTTTAAATGAGATAGAAAAGAGAAATAGTGTGGTTCTGGTGGGGGAGGCTGGGAGCTGACCCCAAGCACTCCTCCCTTCTTGGCAGGAAAATAGAACTCATGTGGGAGGAAGAACAGCCTCCTACAGAGGGAAATCACTGTCCTTGGTGGGGAGGCCAGGACTCAGGGTGGGACAGGAGGTTCTTTGGGGGTTGTGGCTGTTGTTTTTAAGAGCAAGGTTACCCAAGAAGGTGGACAGGAGAAAAGTGATAAGTGACTCAGTCAAGGTCTTAAAGGACAGAAGCTGAGTTTTCAGGCACGCTTGATCAGATCAGCCACATAGAAGGTGCTCCATTAATAAAAAGTCTTTTCCCCGGAGCTTCTTTCTTTGATTTTCAGGACCTTCTTTCTCCAGGTGTTTCCTGGGAATGCTGCTGCTTTTATCCCCTTAATTATTCCCCTCCCGAGTCTCAGTTCTTTCCATCTGGAAGTGTGGGCGACTTGATATTCTATCCCATTTCACTCAGGCAGGGCAGGGAAAGCCAGGCCTCAGTCTCCCTCTGGCTATAATTTGGGAGAAGCTCCAGTTCAGAATGAGCAGAGTTCAGTCAATGGTATAGACTGAGACTCACAGTAAGACTAAGAAAGCAATAGAGATGCTCCTCCAATCCCAATTTGAGGTCACCAGCCTGGACTGGCTCCCAAAGCAGTCTTGGAGTGGTGGGGACTCTCAGAGCCAGTCAGCAGGCTGGGCAGGGCCTGGCTGTACCTAAGACAGCTGCCAGCAGGTGGGGGTGTGGAGTTGCGGAAGGCCGGTGGCCCTGAATGGAACCGGATGCATGGGACATTGCTACTGTCACCTTCGGATTTGGATGGAATTATCTTGCAAAAATAAAAGCCAAGTTTAGGAGATGAACTTCAGCCATCCCTCACTCTTCACAGTCTCTCCAGAACTCTACCGAGTGTCTCATGCAGGAGAGGAAGCAGCTGGAGCCGTGCCCCCTGCCTCTTCCTGAGGTCTTGAAGATGGGGAACATGGCTAGTGGAGTGTGCACACAATCTGTGGAATCTAAATCCAGGCGCACCCACATTCTAGCTGGGCACACTTGGGGGGCTGAGTATCTCTGTGAAGGCTTGCTCTACAGCCTTCTCTAACTAGAGTCTGGGAATACATGTACTACATGAAAGCTATGGTAGAGTGAACATACAGAATTGATTATGAATGATCAGTGGGCAGCTAAAAGCAAGATTATATTTCTTTATCTATGGTAGAGAAGAGAGAGATACTTTGGGAGTCGGATGGACTGAGCATTTTTCTATGTACAGAATAGGTTCTTTGGGTTTTATTTTTACCTCCATGAGATTATTTGTGTGTGTGTGTGAGAGAGAGAGAGAGAGAGACAGAGAGAGACAGAGAGACAGAGAGAGATAAAGAGAGAGAGACAGAGAGACAGAGAGAGATGAGACAAAGAGAGACAGAGAGATAGACAGAAAGAGAGAGGAGGAAGGGAGAGATATGGATCATTCTAGGATTTTGTTAGCACTCAGAAAATAGAGGCCATAGAAATAGTAGTAGCAAACTGCCATTATTAAGTATCTACTATTTTCCAGGTACATTTCATATTAATTAAATTATCACAATAGCCTAATAGAATAGGCATATATTCAGACTTTAACTAGAAATGGACTCTCACCATCTCAGACATAATGGTGGAAGGTTATAGAGATAATAAGATTGAAAATCAATCCTGCTTGACTATAGTAGCCCAGGTCTTTCCCACTGTGATGTGTGGCCTCCTCACACTAGTAATTCTCTAGGATCCTTTCCAAGGCCTGGTCTTAAGTTACTTAGGAACTGGGTATTGTGGTATACTTGCAAAGTGGAGGCCAGTCTGGGCTACAGAGTGAGACCTTGTCTTGAGACAAAAGAAAACAAAACAAGAATGGTCTGAGGAACTTGTTTAAAATGTGTATCACGGGGGAAACTCATCAATGATTTAGGCTATTCCTTTTTCTGTTTTCATCCTGTGACTTCTTCCATTATGTTAATTGTTTAATGAAGTCACAGTAATTGGTACTTAGGCTTCTACAGATTTATTTTGTAAAGCCAAGGAACCTCAATTTCTCCAACAGGGAACTGATAGTCACCAGCGCATCTTTGTTCCCATCATACACTGTTGTGTCCGCTGTTCTGCTGGAGGCATAGGAACCATCTTTGGACATGTTCACTCCTTGGAGAGGGCTTGGCTCTGGGAGAGAGACCTGCAGAAAGCAGGTGAATTTTTATTCACTTAGTAAGTATTTATTGAATACTCCGTGTCAGGCACTGGACAAGCTGCTAGTGATGGAGTCTTACATAAAACAGATGAAGTCATTGCTTTCAAGGAGTTTTAGATAAGTGGACAGAAAAAACCTTTTTGATAAGGTATCATTTGAGCAGAGAGACCTGATGAATTTCTGGGGAAAAGCTTACCTGGCAGAGGGAAATGTAAGTGCAAAGACTCCAAGCAGGAGCCTCCTGGGCGTGTGTGAGGGGCACTTTGAAGGCCACTTCTGACAAAGAAGCTGAAGAGATACACACGAGGAGGAGCAAGGTAGGTGAGTCTGGAGAGATTACACCATGACACGCTGGACCATTGTGAGAATTCTGGGGTTTGTTCCAAGTTAAGAGGAGAAGCCATGGGAGGCACATTTTGATCAGGGGAGTGACATGGTCCAAGTTAAGTTTTAACAGATCATGCCGAGTGTTAGGTTGAGGATAGATTCCTGGGGGCAAGAATCCTCAGAATTCCAGAATCCTCAGGCAGCTGTCAGACTGTCTGCAACTTCTTTGAACAGCTTTGCCAGATTCTAGCCTTCATCTCTTGTACCTCGGTGGCCAGACACAGAACAGAAGTCAAAGTGTGACTCTCCTATTGATCCTCTCTCCCCCTTCTGCTCACCATGAGTGGACTATGGTCTTTGTGGTGATTTGAATGTAAAATGTCCCCCATAGCCTCATGTGTTTGTGATTAAACCTCATACTTAATCTCCAGCTGGTGGTGCCTTTGGGAGGTGGAGCTTTTCTGGAGGAGGTGTGCCACTTGGGGGCCGACATTGAGGTTTATTAGTCCAGCCCTGCAGGGTGTTCAATAGCCACCTTCTGTTATCTCCCTGCTGATATGTGATGATGTGAGCCAGCTTCCTACTATGCTATCCCTTCCATGATGAGACTTCCCCTCAAAACTGCAAGCAGAAATAAACCCTCTCTTTCCATACACTGCTTCTGGTCAGGTGCTCTGTCCCAGGAACAAGAAGCTAACTGGCACAGTCCTTAACAGCTGCAAATTGATTGCAGGGTGAGTGTGAGTGTGGTGGTTAGTGGTGCCTGGATACCAGACCTGCTGAGACAAACTGCTCCCCTTATACCAGAAATAAAGCAATCCAGACTTTAGGAACAAAGTGGCAAGGCCATAACTCATTTACTGACTCATTCATCCAACTTGGGTTGAGCACATACCCTGTGCCAAACACTGCGTGAGCCACTGGAGAACTAGAACCTTTCAAAGTGGTCCCTAAGACTTCAACTCTGCCCTAGAGGGGACTCTCAAGGTAATTACTAGCATTTATCAATCAGTTTTCATGGGCCAGACATTGATTTAAGTGCTTTTAATGTATTGCCATATTTAATCCTTCAAATTAACTCAGTCAGTCAGGTACTATTCTACTTTTCATTTTAAAGATGAGAAAATTGTGGCACACAGAGGTAAAATAACATGTTCAAGTTCACCTCACTATTAAGCGAATTGAGATCTGACCCCAGATAATCTAGTGCTAGAGTCCAAATGGCTCTGCTTCTTCGACTAGAGGGGAGACAGCTAAACACACAATTCTAATGCCATGTCGTCAGTACTCACTAGAGCTACTGGGAGCTTTTGACATTATCGAGGGGCAAGGCCCAAAGCCTTTTCAAATTTTTAATCTTGTTAATGTCACTGTAGTATATAACGTCTCCCCATAAAATGCTATAAAGTACAACTAAGATTTTTAAGTGATGCTTTCAGATTCTTAATAAAAGATTAAAGTAATTTATAAAGCTCTTTTCTGGCTAAGGACCATCCCTTTCTTGGACTGCTTCACTCACTCATCATTCCCGTCACCCGCTGATACCTCTTTTGTGGACAGTCCTCTATTTATCAAGGAAACAAGCAAGTGTTTATATTGGGTAGAGACCAACCAAGCTGTGCTGGGCTATGAAGGCCTGGGGAATCAGAGGGGGTTCTGCTCATTCACTGTCTCAGTTCCTCCTCCATAGTGATGTCATGGCTGGTTTGAATCAAATTTATGCCTGAGAAAAAAAATCAAAACTCAATATACACTGTGGACCCTTAGGGTCCTTTGGGAATGGCTGAAAATGCTTCCTGAGTGCTGAGATCATGGGCTTGTGCCACCCCACTTGACGCTACTGTAGTAGTTTGAATGTATGTGCTCCAAGAGATCCAGAAGTTTATTGAAGGCCTTTCTCCAGCTGCCTGGCTGGAGGAGATGGTCTGGCTGGATCCTAGACTTCAGCTCTAAGGTGTTTCTGGGAGCTAACTACTGTTTGAGTGTGTGTGTATGTGGTGTTGGTGATAGCTTCTCTCTCTCTCTCTCTCTCTCTCTCTCTCTCTCTCTCTCTCTCTCCTTGAGGCCAGCCTCTTTCAACATTAAGAAATATCCCCTTGATCTAGAACTTCAATAAATCCCTTCCTCCCCCAACTGTGCCTGGTTTGAAGGTTCATCCCAGCAGCGTGTGGCTGACTACAATAGCTATGAATATTCTTATGTGAGTCTTTCTGAACTTACACTATCTTTTCTTTTAGGTAAATATCTTAAAATATGGTCAGTATATATTTAACTTCTAAAGAAGCTGCCAAAGTATTTTCTAGAATGGAAATACTATGAAAGTTTCACTTTTAAGCAACATACTTATGGCATTTAAAAAATTTTAAATTCTATTAGGTATGCAATGGTACCTCATTATGAATTTGATTTGTATTTCTCTAATGACTCCATGTTGAACATATTTTCATGAGCTTACTTTCCATTTGTTGATTTTCTTTGTTAAGAGGTCTGTTCAGATCTCAAGTCCATTTAAAAAACTGTATTGTTTTCAGTTGTAAATCAAACATTTTTAAAAAATAAAGTCATGAATAAATAAAATGCTTATACAGGTAACCAGGCTGATTGAACTAAAAAGAGAAAAAATATAGTTATCAATATCAGAACCTAGAAGGGAAATGCCAATGATTAATAACAGAAATGAAGAAGGATCGTACTACTATCAAGTTATGCTCGCTGAAAAAGCAATAGAGAATACTATGGACAACCCTTGCCACCTGATGGCCCAGGTTAGATTCTGCAGTACCCATGGAAAGCCGGCTGTACACAGTGGTACACAGTTCAGAAGTTCGTTTGCAGTGGCAGGAGGTCCTGGCATTCCCATATGTGCTCTTTCTCTCTGCTTCTTTTATTTCCACTTTTTATATTTTTTTCAGCCTTAAAACAAAAGGAAGTTTTATTACTTACAACAACATGGATGAAACTAATAATCCAGACACAAAAAAGAAAAAAATGCCATATGAGTTCATTCATATGTACCATCTAAAAAGGACAAATTCAAAGCGGCAGAGAGTAGCCTGGCAGTGCCAGGGTAAAGGGAACATGGGAAGGTGCTGATCAGAAGATATAAAGCTTTACTTTTGGGTGTGAATAAATTTTAGAGATCCTTTGGGAAACATGAGGACTATAGTAATAGGGTTCTTTTTTAAAAACATCTTTATTGTCAATAATTAGATACACTATATGAGCAAATCTTGTGATGGTACCCCCATTTCCCTCCTCCCTGTCCCCAACCCCCTGGGAGTCCTCCTCAGTGGGCATACTGAATCAGCACATGGGGTAGGAGATTATGAATTACATAAGAAGTAGCCAGGTTTTTTTTTTCTCCTTTGTGTGTTGTTGCTGAGGGGGCAATGACTCTGGATATTTTCCCCCACCATGGTTCTTACAATCTTTTTGCCCCTCTTCTGCTCAGTTCCCTGAGTCATGGTGGGTGAGTTTTAAGTCTGCTTTATTGTTGAGGTCTTAAGTGTCTCTGGATTTTGGATTGTGCTGGGTAGGTTTGGTGACTCCATTGTCCTTTCATGGGTTATCTGTATTATTTTTATTTTATATATAACAGATTATACTTTTATCCCTTCACCCCTGCTCCTGTTATGGGGGTGGGGGCTTCTCAATGGGGTTATGGTATTCACTGTGGGGCCATGAAGGCCTCAATTAGTCTTTGTGGGATAGAGGTAGACCACACCGCAGGATATTCCTCCTCACCCTGTGGCTCTTAAAATCTTTTTTGTCCCCTCTTGTGCAATGTTTCCTGAGCCATGGCAGGCCTGTTGGCAGTCTGATTTAGTGTTGAGCTTTTGGTAGCCTCTGGATTTCTGCTTTGATAGGTTTTGGTTGATCACTGTGTTTATTACCATTGCTCTGGAGCTGGTTGTCAGGCTAGCAATAAGAGCAGTGTTCATGTTACAGTTTCCTCTGCAATTTCTCCTGGGCCCCAGCAGATGTGGTAGAGGTGGCAGGTCTCATGGTGGGCAGTCAGCTATCTACTTGTCTTACAGATGGATTTCAGTTCTCCTCCATTTTCTCTATTATCTGTAAAATAAAGCAGATTCTCCAACCAAGAGTGAGAGCAGCTTATATTTAAGGAAATATGCAGTTATTTGGGAGTCTTTTTTTTTGGCCCACTCTTCTCCAGAGAGAAGTGGAGACTTCTTTTTGAAGTCTGAGTTTCCTGACTATGGGATTCTGACTTGGTTTCCAGTACCAGATATGGGTTCTCTCCCACTGAGTGGGCCTGATGTCCAATCAGAGGACAGTTGGGTACCTGCAGAGGCTGTGTGCCACTATTGTACAAGTGTGTGCTTCTTGACTGGCTGGTTGATTTCATAGTCTGCAAGGTCTTCATGCTGTTGGTGACCATTGTCCTCCAGCAGCTCCCATAGGGCTCTCCAGCACTAGGAGGTCTAGCCAGGAGGGAGCTAATTCACCTTCTGATTCCAGCACGATATTCTGATGTGCTAAAAACTGTATCTCTGCTTTCTTATTGAGTTTTTAGAGTTTGCTATCTATTCTGGACATAGGCTTTACTCAGATCACATTTTGTTGAGATTCTCCAAGGACATGTTTTAAAACTTTATTTAAAAATATTTTATTTATCTAT
>PVHP010054335.1:0-10485 GCA_004024765.1 Zapus hudsonius | reverse complement strand
TGTGTCCAGCAATGCCATGGGTCTTTTTGTCATTCACAGAATTCTTGTCCCATTCCATCACCACTATAAGGTCACATTGTAAAAGAGGAAAGTGGTAATTCAGGAATTAGGTCATGTAAAAAATAAACTAAGATCTCAAATTCAACCCCCATGTGTGCCTCTGCCCCCACCTAACTAGGCATTTCCAGCTGTGATCTTAGTTCCCTGTTTTCTCTTCTGCTCCTGCTGACTTACAGATTCCATGACTTAGGTCAGCCTAAAGACCAGGTGTGCTTTTTCTTTTCACCTCTAATTTTTAATTTATTCTTGGCATGCGTCCAAAACATTAAACATTATGGTAGTTTAAAGACCGACTCTCCTTTTAAAAGATGAAGCCTGTGGCTGGTGAGCGGTTAGGGCACTTGCCTGCAAAGCCTTAACAACCTAGGTTCAGTTACCTAGTACCCACGTAAAGCCAGATGCACAAAGTGCTGCATGCATTTGCAGTTTGTTGGCAGTGGCTAGAGGCCCTGGCACACCCATTCTCACTCTCCCTCTCTCTCTCTCTCTCTCTGCTTTCAAATAAAAAATAAAATCTATTTTAAGAAAGATGGAGCCTGCTCTCCCATGTGCATTGAACTAACTGACTTGCTTGTATTGAATGGAGAACGCAGCCTTGGAAAGTCGATCCGAACAGGCCCCTGGCTTCCTCTTTGCTGCTCTTGGATCGCTTACACTGGGGAAGGCCATGGTCATCCAAGGACAGCAAGGATGCCACGTAGTAAAGAACTACCCCCCCCCAACAGCAGTAGGGAAATAAGCCATTCACTCAACAGTTGTAAATGGATGCTTCTGTTCCAGTCCAGCTTTCACATGATGACAGCCACAGACTCCCCTGGGAGCAGGGCATACCAGATCCTTCAGGAAACTGAAAGATGTGTTTATGGTCACCAAGTGTCTAGGTTTTGGGGTGTTCTGCTGTGTGCTAACAGCTAACTCATGTAGAGATGGCTAACTAGCACCTCAGTTGCAGATCTGATGATCCTGGTGCGGTGTGCTAGAGACGCCATGGTAGGAGCTGCAGCTCATAGACACCTACTTCTCACGTGTTTTCTTTCCACTCCAAAGGTGTGCATCAGGTTTCTCAGATTTGATACTGACCACCTGAGGGAGACTTATTGAAAAACACAGAATCCAAAGTCACCCTGGTGGATGGCAGATGAAATGGAACATCCTACATCATGTACTTAGGAATTTATGGTTTTCAAAAATCCCTCCATAAGCTGGGCGTGGTGGCACATGCCTTTAATCCCAGCACTCGGGAGGCAGAGGTAGGAGGATCACCATGAGTTCAAGGCCACCCTGAGACTACATAGTGAATTCCAGGTCACCAAATTAGGATCTCTTCTCCTTCTTCCCACAATTCAGTTCTGATCATCAAAGTTTGCTATAGGATCCTTACCTGTTGTCTTTCAGACCATTTGAATGTCCTTCGTGGTGACTGGGATGCTGCATAGCAATGAGCCATTGCAGCCTGTTTTCCCCATTGAGCCCTGTCACGTGCTGGTCATTGTGCCTATGTCATACCAAGTGCTCAGCAATTGTGACCAGGAGCCAAGAGTGGAGACAGGCTGAAAGGTCAATGTTGAAGCTACTGTTTGGTATTTTTTAGAAACATGTTTATGTATCTTTCCATGTACAGGGCTCCTTTGGGAGGGAGAAGAACCCCAAAGAGAATAAGTAGCCTTGGAGAACACTCTGAGGAAACCTTTTGACTGCCTAGAACAAAGGAGGAAGTCTTCTTACCTCTCTGGTTAGCAGATGCAGACCTAGTTTTGGGTACAAAAAAAGGGCATATTTTAAATGGGCTCTTCAAGCAGTCTGACTGCACTGGGTGTGGTCTTTGATGCCTATCAGTGTTTGGTATTGTATCATCTGCATTTGCTTAAAATGCAAAAGTCCAGGTGACAAATCACTGTGTCACCTAAGAAAACTTACCTGCCCACTTTAGAATGGAAATCTGTTTCTTAGAGAAAGGAGGAGACTGGGGCAAGATGATTGTTCCAAGTTCCTCTAAATAGGTAAATCCTTCTTTGCCAGTAGATTTGTTTGCTTAGGTTGTCACAGCAAAATACCGCAGACAGGAGGGCACAAGTGACAGATTTAAATTCTCATAGTTGTAGAGGCTAGAAGTTGGTCTTAGATCAGTGAATGCTAAGTTTGGTTTCTTCTGAAGCCTCTCACTGACAGATGGCTTCTGGTTCACTGGGTCTTCACATGGCCTTTCCTCTTTCAAGGCTCTCTGGTCAGATTGGACAGATAGGACTAGAACCACCCCGACAGCTTTATATCTTTGAAAGGGCTTGTCTGGGAACACAGCTACATTCGAAGGTAATGGGGATCAGGGCTTCAGCTTGAGTTTTAGGGGGGTCACAAAACAGCCCATAATGAGCATCCAGATTTCCCACGGGGGTATTGAAGATCCTTATGACCACATTTGGAGTGAGTGCAGGGCACCCCTGAGTAAGATAAAGTGAGCTTTAAAAACAGGGAGTTAAAGTTGAGTGCCAGATGTCCTGGGGAGATGCCTTGGTGGGTAAAATGCTTGCTGTGCAAACCTAGTGACACAAGTTTGGATCCTTAGGACCCATGTACAATACAGAGTAGGGCTTGCTGGCTGAATTTGTGAATTTAGGTTTAGCAAGCGACCCTGTCTCAAAAAATAAGATGAAGAGGAGTTCAGGAAGACAGCAGAGGCTGGCCTCTGGCCTCCTCATGCAAACACACACACACACACACACACACACACACACACACACACACACACACACCTGTGCACAAGTACCCATCCACATGTACATATGAATACACATACACATGCCAACAGAGAAAAAGACAGAGCTGTACATAGCCCACTAGCATTGATCAAGGACCCCTCGAGTGAGACTTTTTATTTAAAGTTAAAATAAATAATAAGTAGTTAAAAGGGATTCAACTATGCTTATAATTAGGTCTCTTGATTTCTAAAACAATCCCAACCCCTCCAAAACAAATCAGAACATGAAACTGTACTTTCTGACCTCGCTGTGGGCTAACCCAACATTAAGCATCAGATGGTGTTGTGTTAAAGCTCCGTGGTGGAAGCCTGTGATGGAGACGCCATTGAGAATGTGCTGAGAGCATTCTGTAATCACAAGCTTCGTGTCTGAAGGAGGATGCTTTCCACTCTTTCCTTTCTGATCTCCTGAAGGAGGTTGGTTTTTATCCAGGAGTTGAAGGGTCAATGCTTTAAGAGTTTGTTATATGGAAACAGATGATGCCCAAAGAGGGCCATTAGTAGAAGTGATCCGTTTATTTTATTTGGAATTAGAATTGGAAGTGATTTCCTTGTGTCTAATTCAATAGTTTTAAACCTAACAGCCTATTGCTATATTTTAAGAAATTACAACAAATTGTCATCATTGCTTTCTAGACTCCATTAAGGGACTTGGGCATCCAAGTTGGTTGGGACTAGACCTTTCTCTGAGTGGAATATAGTTGGCAGCTTTGTGTTTTTTAAGAAGCTTTCGAAAGCCCCTGGCAACTACAATACTAGTGCTCTTGAGCCGTTGTTTACACAGTCCAGTGAATATTTCAGTCTGTCCTGGGAAAAGAATTCCGAAGCCTCGTACCAGTGTTCCCAGTTTGTCTTGCTGTCTTGAACCCGCCAGGAGACAGAGGCTGCTGAGACTTCGCCCCAGTCCAAAGCCTACTTATCTGACTCTCCACACTAGCTACATGGTATTTATCAAGTCAATTTTCTAAATACAAAGAGAGATGTCTTTTAATATACAAGAGTAATTTGCTGCATGTATTGTATCTGTGCTATTCATGAGTTGGAATATTGGTAGTCCAGACCCACTCTCGTAATTCTTAAATAATTCATTCAACAAAAGTTGAGAAAGGCTTCCTATGCCAGATGATAGGAACACAGAGATAAAGGCAGCAAGCTTATAGCTCAGTTAAAAAAAAAAAAAGTAGGGTTTAATAAAGTCATTTCAGTTTTGAGTGCATGCCAGTTAGGGTAAAATCTGAGATTCTAGGAGATAATCCAAGCAGCTGATAAAGGAGCCTGGAGAGAAAGAAGGCCTGGGTGGGCAATGCAGAGAAGGACCAAAGGGATCTGCCTTTACAGAGCAGAGTGGAAGTCTGGAGGCCTTCATGGAGGAAGTAAGGCTAGCCGGTAGCCTCTGAGACAGTGTTGCACTCCTTCACTCTCTGGGTCACATGTCCCTTTGGGAATCCACAGATGGGTCTCCATGTGTTGCGGTCAGC
Source organism: Zapus hudsonius (assembly GCA_004024765.1). NCBI lineage: Eukaryota > Metazoa > Chordata > Mammalia > Rodentia > Dipodidae > Zapus > Zapus hudsonius. The sequence continues at coordinate 6,192 of PVHP010054335.1, read as the reverse complement.
ATTCTAGTTGCTGTGCAGAAAGAACCCAAGCAAAAGCGGCTTATGGAGAATGGGTTTATTTGGCTTACGGACTCGAGGGGAGACTCCATCCTGGCAGGGAAAACGATGGCATGAGCAGAGGGCTGGACATCACCTCTGCCACAGCACTGCAAACAGCGGCAGGAAGGTGTGCCAAACACTGGCAAGGGGAAGCTGGCTTATAACCCCCATAAGCCCGCCCCCAACAACACAGCTTCACTGAGGTTGTAAAACCCAAACTGCCATCAGCTGAGGATCGATCTATCAGAACACATTCATTTGTTTGTGGGGGACACCTAGGTCAAACAAAGACACCATGGTAGACCTGGATGTCGGCCATGGAGGTCTTTGCCCCCGCATGGCCTTGCACTGCTTTCAGAGGTCATGTTTCTGCGTGAAGTGGTCATACTACTTCCTCCTAGGCCCGACTAGGACCCTGGGACTCAATTACAGAAGCTCAGGCCCAGGTTGAATTTAGGTTGTAAAACTGAAGACACAGGAGTGAGATGTTTGAAGATGGGGAAGGGGTGTGTGTGGTTAATCCAGCCTTTAATCCCAGCACTCAGGAGGCAGAGGTAGGAGGATCGCTGTGAGTTCGAGGCCAGCTTGAGACTATATAGTGAATTCCAGGTCAGCCTTGACTAGAGTGAGACCCTACCTCGAAAAACAAACAAAAAAAGAAAATTGGGGAATTTTTGCTTCATTTGGAAGCCTGCATGTGCTTCCATGGTTGGGTGGAATTGTCATAACATGATGATGTCATCAAGAGACAGGAAGGAACCCTTTGGGGATACACAGAGCTAATTATTTTTGATTATTATATTATTATTTGTTTTTCATGATAGGGTCTCACTCTAGTCTAGGCTGACCTGGAATTCACTCTGTAGTCTCAGGGTGGCCTTGAACTCACGGCAATCCTCCTACCTCTGCCTCCGGAGTGCTGGGATTAAAGGCGTGTGCCACCACACTGGGCTTATTTTTGATTTTTAAAATATTTATTTGAGAGAGGGAGAATGTCTGTCAGTGCATTTAGATGTGCCAGTGCCCCCTGCCACTGCAAAGGAACTAAATACACAGGCCACTTTTTGCATATGCTGGGGAATTAAACCCAGGCTGTCAGGCTTTGTGAGCAAGTGCTTTTCACCATGGAGCCACCTCTCCAGCCCCTATTTATTTTGATTTTGTGAGGCTGAGAATCTCACTTTGTAGCCCAGGCTGACCTTAAACTCACAGTAATTCTTCTGCCTCAGACTCCCAAGTACCTGGATTACAGATGTGAACCATCATGTCTGGATTATTTCCTGTTTGTTCTTGTGTAACTTTTCATGGAGATGTAAGCAAGTATCTACTCATCCATCAACAGACCAAAGAAACGATTCTTCCTATGGTTAGCTTTGATGGGAACGTGAGGGAGTCTAAGGTAGCTGCATCACTCCAGCCTGGGTGACAGGCATGCAAGCTGCATTCCTGGAGTTCCTTGCAAAGCCTTTGCACAGCTGCACTGGAGTCTCTTCTCCTGAGCAATTGCTTGCAGCTTTTATAACCTGGGGGAAAGGCCTTGTGAATTTTCTTCCTCAATTTTCTGAGCCTTGTATATTTCATTAGTTTACTGAGTCTTGAGTCTCCCCTCCCCCCAGGGGGCGATGTTTCAATCAGTCCTCTTAATTCCTTGGCTTCATTGGAAAATCACTTCCTTGCCAAGAGTCTGAATTCCTGGGGTGTTTTACTGACTGGCTGAGGGCCTGCTGTAGGAAGAGACACCCCGACAGCTGGAGGAAAAGTTACCAGAAATAGAGTTGTGATTGCTTTGTCTAAATGTCATTAGCAATAAACAGAAACACCAAATTAACATTATGGATGTTAAAATTTTGGTTCCTACCTTCTTCTACAAGGATGACCATAAAGAAAAAAAAAAAAAAAAAGAAAAATATGTGTGTTAAAGTACTGGGAAAAAGCCAAAAGCTTCACAAGAAGGAGTGTGTTTTATGTGACCTAGGTAGAGTACTAGTGTCAGTGTTGTTGTGTGGGGACATGAATTTTATATGCAAGACTCCTGGAAATATAGAGAGGGGGAGAGGGAGAGGGAGAGGGAGAGAGAAAGAGAATATGGTTGCTTAACAACTTTATTGACTAATAAGGACATTACTGCTATAGGGAAATGTATATTTTTGCAAAGAAAGGGAGGGAGGGAGAAAGAGGGAGAGGGAGAGGGAGAGGGAAGGAGGGAGGGAGAGAGAGGGGAGAGAATGGGTATGGCAAGGCTCTTTGCCACTGCAAACACGCTCAAGATGCATATTTCATTTTGTGAATCAGCTTAATGTGGGCGCTGGTCATTTGAATATGGATCAAATAGGTTTTGTGAACAAGTGCTTTTCACCCCTGAGCCATCTCCCCAGCCCCAGATGTGCTCTTTAATGTCCTGATTATGCAGGTGTTTATGACACAGCCATTCTTCTTCCAGGTTCTGTTGTCCCCACCATGAAGAATTAAGTGGACAGACAGACAACGAAGGTGAACAAACGACAAGGACTTTATTAATGTGCGAGCAAAACAGGAGAGGAAAATGGAAAGTTCTGGATTCTTGACAGGGCACAAAGGTGGTAGTGACATTTCCAAACTGTCAGTCGTGGCAGGTTATCAACCAAGGGGTCTCCATCAAGTTTTGAAGTTCCTAACGGAACCTTAGGTGGGCCTCTAGCCAAGAAGGCTTGCTGTTTTAACTTTGGCAGGCATGGGGATACCAACTAAGAAGAGTCCAGCAGAGATCACTGGGCATGTGGGTCCCATGAGAGCGAAAGCTGGAGGCTGCTGGTGCAGTAGGTCCCATTGGAACTGGAAATGAGGGGCTTCAGGTCTTTTCTTGAGCCAGGAGCGAGTCCAGGCACCAAGCACTTAAATCCGTGGCTGTCCTGGGCAAGCGAGCACAGCTCTGTGCCAAAGCTAACTAATCGCTAATCACCATTTGGTTTTGCTAAGTGTGTGGTGGAGATCTGGCTGGACAGGTTTAAAAGCTGCCAAGTTCTTTGGCAAATGATTGATTGATCTGAAAACTTTGCAAGATGCCGATGCTCAAGCTGTTAACATACTTACTCATTGCCTACGTTAACAACTGTCAGAGAAACGTGATGGGGTAAGGAGGTGCTTTTTAAAATCCTTCATTGACTTCTGTAAAATGCAAGATAAAGTTATTGTAACAGTGAAAAAAAAATAGATGTAGATGTAGCTCTGAGATTAGAACCTCAACGAGGGGGAGAGTCAGATTCAGTTCCACAGTGCTGGACCGAGCATCCCACCAAACAGAGTTTATGGGAGGAAGGGATTTATTTCAAGCTTACAGATCCAGGGGAAGTTCCATCAATGGTGGAAGAAGCTGGCTCCTTTTCACAGATCCAAGCAGAGAAAACCACCAGCCAGCTAAATCCCAAAACAGCAGCAAGGACCCTGCCAGAGCTCACACCCACCTCTTCCTCTTTGCAAACCCTTGGGCTGGAATTCAGGTTTGCCCCCAGTGACAGACCCCCTGTAATGAGTCTGTCTGCTAGGGTCCAATCTGCCTACTGCTGGCTCAGATCCCAACCAAAGGCTCCTCTCATTTGTATTCTCAAGACTTTGCTAAGTTTTCCAGCTGATAGCAAACTATCTTCAGTAAGATAATTTTTTCCCCCATTAACTTTAGTAGAATTTAGGCTTAAACTGGCATGGTGGCACATGCCTTCAATCCCAGCACCCAGGAGGCCAAGGTAGGAGGATCTCAGTGAGTTCAAGGCTACATGAGACTACATAGTAAATTCCAGGTCAGCCTGAGCTAGGGCAAGACCCTACCTTGAAAAACAAAAAACATAAACATAAGCTTAAAAAAATAAACCTATGCGTAAAGGCATTGATTGATCGATTGATTGATTTGCACACAGAGACAGTGGAGAGAGAGATGGAGAGAATGGATGCTCCAAGGCCTCCAGCCACTGCAAACGGACTCCAGATGCATGCACCACTTTGTACAGCTGGTTCTACTTGGGCACTGGGGAATTGAACTTGGGTCATTAGGCTTTGCAGGCAAGCTCCTTAACCGCTGAGCCATCTCTCCAGCCCCTTAAAGGCATTTTTATAGGGGTCTCTGGGCTGTGTAGAGTTTACAGTGCTTTGATGCAAGAAACGAATGGGTGTGGGTGTGGGAGTATGTGGACATCCTGCTGCTGAGCCCCGTTCAGATCTCAGAGCCTTCTGAGACTCACTGAGGCAGAGTCTGTGTGTATTTAACAACCGCAACAAATGATTTCTTGTGCTCAGACAAGTTCAGGGAGCGCTGTGTAGGTGGTTTTTCTTGGCTATTTTTCCCTCTCAGCTGGGCTTTGTAGCAGTCATTTTGAGCATAGATGGTGACAGGAGCCTGAGGCAACAGCATTAAAAGCGAGATGGTGGAGCCCAGTGGAGCCAGTTTAATTAGCTGGTACCCTTGCCCTCCCCATGCCTGTCGCTCGTGTCTTCCAGGTGTCTTCCCATGACTGTCCCATTGATCCTCACAAGGCCCCAGAGTAGTAAAAGAACAACCTTAATGCCAGTCCCCTGTTGATTTTCCTACTCGTTTCCCCACGATTTTACATCTCTACCCTCCACGTGCATCTTAGAGTTGATACTGTCTTGAGTTTGAAATGTTTCCGTCTTCCTGATTCATCATCTTCCATTCAGCAAGTGCAAAGATCTGATGAACTGTGGTCCTTGCCTTTACAGATGGACCATGACAGTGTGGTGACCAGGGCAAGTCACTCTTGAGTTGGGCCCCCATTGCAGATGCAGCTCTGGTTTTGTACATTACTGACTGCTGAGTAACCAGTTACCCTCAAACACAGTGTATTATCTTCCACAGATTTTTTAGGGTGGGGTTTTTGGAGGAAGTTTAGCTGGGCGGTTCTGGGTGTGGGGTCTCCCGTGAAGTTGTGGTTCCGTTCTTGGCTGGCACTACTAATGTCTGGATGTGGCTGGTACTGGAGGGTCTACTTGCACTCGCCCTTGGCTGGCTTGTCTGTGGATGTGGGGGTGACCTCAGTTCATCCCCACGTGACTATCTCCACAAAGTTCCTTGAAAGTAACAGACTTCCTACATGCAGTGATCTAAGGGACCAAGGCAGGGGAAATGTCACATTGCTTCCTATGACCTAATTTCAGAAATCTCATGCTTTCACTTCTATTCATGGACTTGCCACACAGACCAACCCTGCCTCTGTGTGAGGACATCAGACATCACATGGTATCAGGAGGTAAAGGTCCCTAGGACTGGCTGCTTCCTTCATGCCACACTGACTTTCTAACCTAGATCTGTCCTGATCACAGTACAACTATTTCACATGCTTAGCCAGTTCTTAAAATGAATGAAAGAAATCTGTGGTTTTTGTGCCTTTCTTTCTAGCATTTGTGAAGATTTAATGACTCTACAAATCCCCTGGGTCTACTGTTAAAACAGATTCTGATTTAATATGTCTCATAAAAATTATTCAGGGAGACAGAGGATGAGTATGGGCATACCAGGGTTTCTAGCTGCTGCAAATGAACTCCAGATGCATGCACCACTTTGTGCATCTGGCATTATATGGGTACTGGAGAATTGAACTCAGGTCATTAGGCTCTGCAACCAAGTGCCTTAACTGCTGAGCCATCTCTCTAGCCCTGACTTGGTATGTCTTGAATGGAACCGAGACTGCATTTCTCACCCACTCCTCACTGAGTAGCAAAATGAACAGAGCCAGCAAGCCTCTCTTGGCACGGCTCTTGTGCTGTGAATGCCTCTCGCTTCCCCTGCTTTGAGTGTCTCTCCCCCTCCTTTCATTTAGCAGAGAGACAAATGGTTTGGTGCGAAGGATCTAGGGACACAGAGCAGTTTGCTTCATGAAGTTGGTTAATGGAAAGAGGTAAGCAGCAGAGCAGAGTCCTTGCATTACTAGGTAGGCAGCTTGTTGCAGCTGTGAGCTTCTTACAGTGAAGGTCAAGTCTCAGACAGCAACAGCTGGGTGCTCAAAATGGCAAGGTAATTAGTTTGCAAGGGTGGAGGGGGTAGAGAATGGATGCAAGCAGAAATGAGACAAATCAATGTTTCAATTAGAGCCTCCCTTTTCACTTTCTGTTCTTCCTTACACACACACACACACACACACACACACACACACACACACACACACACAC
>PVHP010054334.1:0-10490 GCA_004024765.1 Zapus hudsonius | reverse complement strand
CAACCCTGCACAGGTTCCCAGGACACAGGCAGGCAGAATGCAGCAAGCCTCTCACACAAACTGCCTCTGGCACAGTCCTGACCAAATTCTTTTTCACCCTGGTAAGCCAAACCTCACAGTCCATAGTTCTCACTACATTCAGGTCTTGTAACTCTGACCAGAATAGGTCCATGAAGCTGTACTCACAACACTGCAAGGCATCTCTTTGGCCGAGATTTCAATCCTTCCACATTCCTTCTGTAGATCACTTCCAGAAGACCAAAGCCACAGGATCAAGATTCTAGAAGCAACAGATGACCCCACGTCCTGGTACCAAAACTGTTGTGGTCAGCTTTCTTGTTGCTGCGCAGAAGAACCCAAACAAAAGCGGCTTGTGGAGGAATGGGTTTATTTGGCTTACGGACTCGAGGGGAGACTCCATCCTGGCAGGGAAAACGATGGCATGAGCAGAGGGCTGGACATCACCTTCACCACAGCACTGCAAACAGCGGCAGGAAGGTGTGCCAAACTCTGGCAAGGGGAAGCTGGCTTATAATCCCATAAGCCCACCCCCAACAACACAGCTCTACTGAGGTTCTAATTCCGGAATTAACAGACCCAAATACATGTGTTTCAAAAGTAGGCAGAAATGTCCAGTAGGCACATAGAAAGATGTTCATTGTCTATAATCACCCAGGAAATGCACATCAAAACCACAATGAGGGCCTGGAGAAGATGGCTCAGCAGTTAAGGTGCTGTAAAACCTAACAACTTGAGTTTGATTCCCCAGTGCCCATGTAAAGCCAGATGCATGAAGTGGTACGTGCATCTGGAGTTCATTTGCAGTGGCTGGGGGCCCTGGGGTTCCCATTCTCTCTCTCTCTCTCTCTCTCTCTCTCTCTCTCTCTCTCTCTCTCTCTCTCTTTCTCTCTCTCTTTCTCTCTCTCTCTCTTTCTCTCTCCTCTGTCTCCATCTCTCCTTGAAAATAAATAAAAATATTTTAAAAACCACAATGAATATTGCCTTTCAGTTATTAGCTGTGGTATATATACACAAACATATAACATAAATATATGCATTATATTATAATGGATAATATATGCTTTTGTTTTTTATAACCTTCTGTATGTTTTTTAATATATCACAATTTTTATTGCAATGTGGCCATTTTGTGAGGGTAGGGAGGTTTGCTCTCAAAACAATGTTCCAATTAAGGCTCTTTTATACAGAAATTGCCATCATTATCAATATTCAAAATACCTTTAGTGTTTCAAGACTTGCATGGTAAACATATGCCTCCTACATTTTTTTTCAGTAATGTACACTCAATAAAGAACAAAATGAATCAATGCAGCTATTTCTCTTCAGTAAACAGGCAGGTAGAAGGCATGGACACTGAGGCACCAGGATAATTTGATCACAGTTAATGAAACTTAATTGGCATCTCATTAAGGGACTAAACTCCTTACCAAAAAAATGTGCTGTGACCACACAGTGTTAAATCGTGTTGCCCTGTCACAGAACAGGCTTGCTGAGGCAGGCGAGGTCCTGGATGCTCCAGCGCCCCACAGAACTGCAGTTAAGTGCAACTGGAAATGGCATCCAGAAAGCTTACTGGTCAGATGACCAGTGATTACACTTTCTAGGTGTTCAATGATCTTACCCTTCTCAGAACTTTAAACTATTCACATTGACAATCCTAAAATTGTGCTATTAAGCAGGCATCTGGAGTCCCATGAAATGTGGGTGTGTAGTTGATGCTAGAGAACAGGAAGAAGGGGCAGAGGGGCAAGCCTCGCCTCAGACAGGAAGGTCTGAGGGGCAAGTGGTGGGAACTCCTTCTGTGGTAGGCTTGAATCGAAGTCAGACTTGAACCTCTTCACAGTTTTAGGACCGCAGGCCTCAACCCAAACCCATGTCACTCAGAATGTGTTCTGGAGGCAAGGCACAAGGGCAGCTAGCTGGCCCAACCTGACCCTGACCCCAAACCTGACCCAACCTGACCCTGCCAGCTCCGTTAGCAAGGGTGCTGCATGGTCAGCATTTCTGATTCAGGCCTGAGGTGAAGGAAACGTGACTCCTGCAGGTAGAGCCTCAGCAGTCCCAGCTCCAGGGCCACAGAGCCAGGGATGCAAGTGATCGCAGGGGCATTTGTCCTCTGCCGAAAGGACGAAATCCGAAAGGCTCTGTCAGCTGTTGGAACCACAAGAGCTTTTTTTGCTCTGCAGATCCACGATGATAGAAAATACGTCTGTGTCTTCCAGACCTTCCACAGGCAGCAAGGATGGGTTTTTCTTAGAATCGTCCTAGGAGCTACCCGTGTCCTGTTGGCTGAAAGAGGATACTTAGCATAAATAAAGCAGCCCATGGTGTCTTGCTTCTAAGTCCCACGCAGACCAAAGTCTGCAGATGCCTTCTTGGGTCACGTGAGGTCACAGAGACTTGTGAGTGAGTGCCCTGGGCTCACTGCCTCCTCCCAGGACAGCCACCTGTGCGCTGAACACCACTGTGCTTCCATTTCCTGTTCATGCCCCTCACACCCCTCCAGATCAAGACCCAGAATACACTTCTCCACTTGTCAGGTCTTCAGTACGAGACAAAATACTGCATGCAGAACATATATATATATAAACAAAAAAAAAGAGGTCATGTGGAGACACAGCAGATGAAGATGATTACCAGGAGAAGAGGAGTGAAAAAGAGAGGGTAACATACTGGTCCAAGGGTACAAGAGTTGCATCAGTCATAAAAGTCAGCTTTAGATGATCCCCTCACCCTAAATAGACTGTGAAGTATGGATGTGCTGGTTTGAGGGAATGACAGGAATAGTGCTCTATAGTACAGTCATCCACACAGTAGGAGAGGGCTTTTGTTACAGGTCTTTTGGTTTTGCTTATTAATGCAGCATAATGTAGCCTGTTGTGGGGACCTAACAGTAAAAGGTAGAGGAGAAGGCCCAGTCAAAGCAGGCAAACACACAGTCGAAAACTGCAACAGCAATGCTAGAGAGTGAATGTTAGCACAGTTCTTCTAAACTTTAGTTTAATTTAATGGTAATGACTGTTAACTGTTTGTAATATAAAATACACCTTGTGATGTGGATAAAATATGTCTGGTAACTATATGTTATAGTTTTTTCCAGAATAGTGAGCATATAACTTAAATGTAAATTTGCCTTATACAAAATTTCTATAGGGAAACTTTGATATTTCGAAACTAACATGTAACCCTAGAAGATATATAAAGATTTCCATCTTCCACTGCTGACCTGCCACCAAGGCCCTAGGTCTCCTGACTCTACCTGTCGTCCTTTCATGGTGTGTCAGTACAGGAGTGTCTGAAGGCCTGCTTCCTTTGACATTAGACTGATAGATAAAATTGCATTAAAAATAATGGGTTGTCCTGATTTATGCACCTCATGGGATTTTTACTGGCACATATTTTTATTATAGATATTCGTGTATATGGCACAAATCCATTTCTCTATACTCAGAACTACATCTTTCTGCTTTTTAGTTCTTATATTTTTGCATTTGTGTGTGGTGTGCTTGTGTGTATATGCATGTTCATATTTGTGTAAATATGTTTGCATGTGTGTGAGTGTATGTGTACAGCTGTGCACAAACATGTGGAGGCCAGAGGTCAATGTTGAGTGCTTTCCCCACTTGATTTCCATCTTATATTTTTGAGACAAAAATCTTCTTACTGAACCTAGATCTCACTGATTTGGCTCAATAAACTAGGCAGCAAGTCCTGGGGATTCCCTGTCTCTGCCTCCCCAGATCTGAGATTATAGGTGAACCCAGCATTTACATGGAGCTGGGAATCCAGGTCTTCACTCTTGTGCACTGAGCCAATTCCCTGGCTACCTTATTCTGGTTTTAACTCTAAACATGTATTCTCCAAAGCCAGAAAGTGGCATACGAAAGTAAAAGCCTGATGATTTAGTTTGTGGAGGTCACCCACTTCACTTTCTTGGTTTCCTCAGAATAGAATGTGATGTGGTCCCCAGTGCCTAATCCACCCCAGCCCCTCACCTATGCCGACTCTGCCACAGGACTTTGGGCTTTCAGGCTCCAGGCATATGAATTATCAAATTTTGAAAGAGGAAACAATTGAAAGTCTACAGGTCTCATTTGATATGCCCTTAACTAAAATCATCCCTGACATGGGGGATGGAAGTTTGAAGAGTAACTGGGGAGGTCATCTCAGGATTTGGGTATTGAGGAGTTTCTAATTGGCAGAGACCCAACTTAAGACAACTAGATCTGTCTTCTACACATGACATTGTGAGGTCATTATGTTCATGATCTCACAATGGCTGTTGTTACTTGCACAAGACTGTCACGCACAATATAGAGCCATCAGCACTATGTCATGGTGCAGAAGGGCTTGCAGCCTGACCTCACCACTCACTGAGGAGTTCTTAGCAGATAATGGTACCTGGGGGCTGGGGGACATGGTGGCCCCTAGTAAGTTGCCCAAGCTCAGGTCAGTAGCCTCCCAGCCATGGTCAGGTAAGCAACTGTAATTAAACAAGTGTAATCATGAGCACACACACAGAAAGACTAAAGTAGAAAGAAAGAGGGGGTCAGTGGACGAGGAGTGGGAGGGTGCGGTCCATGGATTACTTCAGGGGTCATTGTACACTAACACTCCAGTTCATCAACGGAGCTGGGTGGGCAGAGTCTTGGAACAGTGGTAGGCTGACAGGCATAGCCACCTGGGAGAACGTGGCAGTGGACAGCTCTCATTGTATTATATATATAAAAGTTCTTTATATAGAGGAAAAATCAGAGGCAGGGGCATCAGCAAGGGGATTGGTAGGGGCAGGGTGGTCTGTGGACGTCTCATGAGTGGATCGTCAGGGGCCAGTAACCTGTGGATGCCTAATTTGCATAGATAAGTTGGGGGGGCACTTTCTACGTGATTCTAGACATGTATAGAATGGAGGAGGCTGCAGAGGAACTGTGACCTTTAGACTTTTATTGTCCTGGTTTGTTATTACAGCTGGGATGAGTTTAGGCCTTGAATTATCTGTTGATATCAGGGCCTGCCCCGAGGATTGGAGTTTTAGGATTAAGAAGGAGACTTTGTAGTTACTAGGTTTGTAAAAGTCTCTAAATTTGTGTTTTGGACAATTTTTGGGCACCCTTGGTGCCTATGACTCAGGGAAATTTGTGGAAGAGGGGGCAGAAAGAATGTAAAAGTCATGGGGGAGAGAATAACTAATGCATAAAAGGGAATGTCATCATGGATTCAGTGGCTTTATCTAATAACCTATGAGACTGAGCATATTGTTGTGTTAATATATATAATTTTAAGCCAATAAAACTTTTAAAATGAAAAAAAAAATCTTCATTACTGAGGGAAAAAAAAAAGGAGACTTCGGGAAACATCTGCCGGTCTCAGATAAGCTCAGCTCAGATAAGCTTCAGCTTCAGAGATTATTGGGGTTTCAATCTGGTCTCTACTTCATTTAACCCTATATCCTCTGTGCCTCTTAGCAGGGTCCCACAGGAGGGGACAAGAGAAGGTAATGGGAGGAATTATGATCAAAGAATTAAATGTATATGTAAAACTGTTAAATTCGTTTTTTAAAGGAGAGCTAAAGCAAGATGTACACTTAGGATGTTGGGTAGTTAAACAGCTTTGAAGCAGAGCCAGCTTTGGGGCAGCTAGGGGATGCCATTCAAGCACTATCGGAGATTGCTCCCCAGCTACCCACACTTCTCTCTGATGGCAAACCAAGCTGTCATGAATTTCAATACAATTAGCTTAACATTTCTCCTGTTCCTTCAGTCCATCTGCTCTTCTTCCCCAGCTCAGGGGCAGACAACAGCCAGTGCGACAACTGGACCCCTCATCTGGGTCGGGTCTGGTCAGACACAGCCTGGGATCTTGGGGTCCTGATGGAATGCCCAAACTTATTCCAGCTTCCACTGGCATCGTACCAGCTAAGTGTGGACTAGAGGCTTCCATTTCTCCTACAGACAACTCTGTTTGAGCCTGTGTCCACCCAACGGTGCATAAAGACACTAAGTTTTGTTTAACGCCATGATCTGACTGTGAAGGTTACCCTCAGGCATCCCTCCTGGAACCTCCCAAGAAACCCTGTCCAGAGCGGGTCATCACTGGGACCAATGGTGTGATACCATCTGGAGTTCCAAAGATTTGTCTTCTTTCCATCCCTTGCCTGTCCGTTCACTGAATCAAAAATAAACCTTGGAAAGGAGATTCTCCATAAACCCAAACCTCAGGTAATTATCACTGCTGGGCCCATCTGCCAGCTTCCTGAGAAAGCTTCGGGTGTAGAGTTTGTATTGGTTTGACCTGACAGAGAACTCCCTTGGTGGGAAAATCTAAGCAGGATGAGGTGGAGGCAAGTCTGAGCACCTGTTGTCATTTAATGTAGGCTTGGGTTTTTTGTTTGTTTTTTGAGGTAGGGTCTCACTCTAGCCCAGCCTTACTTGGAAATAACATTGTAGGCTGGCCTCGAACTCACAGCTGTCCTCCTACCTCTGCCTCCTGAGTGCTGGGATTAAAGGTGTCTGCCACCACTATGCCCAGCCATGTGTATTTCTTTTAAATTTTTGTGGTACTACAGGTTGAACTCAGGGTCTCAAACTACCACAGAACGTGGTCTACCACTGAGCTATGCCCTCCTTCTATTTCTTATGCTTTTAGTTTGAGACCAGGTCCCACTAAATGGTCCAGGTTACCCTTGACCTTGCAGTCCTCTGCCTGTGCCTTTAAAATGCCTGGGATAACAAGCCTCTGACACCAGGCCCTTCTAGAGTGTTTTCAATGTTCATTTTTCAACAACATCAAAAATATAAACAGGGTAACATGTAACAGTTGCAAGAAACTTCCTTCAAGAAGCCTAGATGGTGAACTGACAGGACAAAGAAATGAAGTCGGAACTGGAAAGGTTACCTGTGCCCAACTATTGTGTGTGCAGATGATGTCATGTTGTGTGTGAGACTTCAGATCTGCAAGCAGCTTTAGGAACCAGTTCAGTGAGACTTCAGGAAACAAATCAATGTGCACAAAGCAAGTGCACTTATGCTTCCTAGTTACGTGTATTCAAAATATAAAATGAAATAAATTCCATTCACATGGCATCAAATGATGGGGGCTGATTTAACAAAATATGTGTGTAGTTTGTGTACTGAAAACCATAACTCTTTTTATAAGAAATTATATTTAAATGGAAAGGTCCATTTTCATGGTTAGGGGAAGATTTGATATTCAAGAAACAGTAATAATCCTCACATTGATGTACACATTCAGTGAAATATTTATCATTAGAGAAATTGATTAGTCTACCATAAAATCCATCTAGAAATACAGGAGACCAAGAGTGTCCATAAATACTATTAAATGATACCTCCACCATCATGGCCACTTTCATGTAAAAAGTCTCTGAAGAAGTCCAGATCACTTTTTATTAAGCAATGGATATAAGGTTGTCTAAGGTTTCACTGTGACATAAGAGGTTTTTTGGTAAAGATGCTTTGCTTTTCTACTTGCTTAGAGCATGTAATTGCCATGTTCATGGAAAGCTGAAAACAAAACTATACTTTGTTGAAATTTTTCCTAAATATTACTACCATTGTTATTGAAGAAGAGGATAGAATCAGGAGTTCAAGGGAGGAAGCTGTGTACTGGTCTGCTGGGAAAGGCACACCATCACAGTACGTTAAACAACAGAACACTCTCTGGCAGGTGTTGGCTGGGTTTGGCTTTTTCATAAGGCCTCTGTCCTTGGTATGTTATCCTCCACCTTCTTATTGTTCCTCACGTCCCACTTCCTCTGTACACAGATCTCTAGTGGCTCTTTTAGAGACACCAGTAAGACTGGATTTCAGCCAACTCTAATGGTCTCACCTTAAATTATCTCTATAAAGAAAATTTCCAAATATAGTCACATGCTGGATGTTAGGGCTTCAAAACGTGAATGTTGGAGATACACTAAAGGGTGTGGTTTTCTGCGACACTCTGGTAGAAGTTAATCCTTAACCTGTTCAAAGTCATAGAAATATATTACCATCCCCTGCAATGCAGTGACCCGAAATGGAAGATAATGAATGAGCCACCCTTTTTTCTCTTTATCTGGGTTTCACACATCATCTGAAGGAAGAATGGAATGGTTCAGGAATGAGCCCCTGAATGTTGAAGGAGTGCCATGAGAATAAATGTGGCACCAAGGATGCAGAAGACCAAGGTAAGAGCAGTTGCATCCTAGTGAGCGCTCCCAAGATGTCCTGATCACAAAGGTCTCTTAAACAGTGCTCAGCAGGGACAGAGAGACAGACACAGGGCCAATGAGATGCTCCAGGAAGTCACAGAGGCAGGCCACAGGTGTCCAGGCAGCCTCTAGTGTGTCTGCAGAAGACAGAAGTCTAGACACAAGCTGGGCTTGAAGCAGTCACCAAGAATGACACATGTAGTTCTCTAAGTCACACATATAGTTATGTGCTTAAACAGAATGTGTGTGAAGACACAGCAAGAAGACAAGGCCTAGAGATGAAAGACAGAGCCAGGACAGGAAATAAAAGAACGATGAGCAATACTATAATAACTGAGTGAAGGAATGTGAACGAACCCTTTAATGGTGCTGAATGAAGCACCAATCAATATCCATGGCCATGGAGTTATCACTATTATCATTGTTACTGTTACCACCCATAGACTGTCAATCAAAATGACTGCTGGGGTGCAGCTGAGTCAGGGTGAGGAAGCCTGAGCCCTGTATGAGGAAGAGGGGAGGAGAGGAGAGACCCAGAAGATGAAAGAACCAGAAGCCAGAGACTATGTCTGTACCACAAGGAAAAGAACATGATATTCAAAACCCGAGTTGCCTCTCCCAAGCTCTGATGCATGCTTACTCTGTTTCTTCACTTTCAAAGGCCCCTTAGGAAATGACCATGTAGCTTTCACCTCCTATCACACCACACCACGTATACGCTAAAGTGTATCCAGGGAGAGCTATGCCTCATGGGAGCTTTTTCCCTCTTTTCTTGGCAGGTCTCAGGGGCAGCAATGTTCCTAACAGATGGTTGTCAAACAGAAAACTGGATAATCTTCTTCCCACAACCAAATCCCTGCCTGCAGGCACCAGCCTGGTTTTTGCATGACTGCCTCGCAATTGGCAACACTAAAGCCTACACAGTTGGACAATCACAGAGCAGCTGTGTGACTCCCCAGGAACCAGCCCACGTCTGTCCCATTGGGTCTTCTCCTGCCTGGGCCGTGACCCGTCTCTCTCTCTAGGTTACTCTCCCCAGAGAGAGATCAAGATTTGGTAAGCCTTCTGTGTACATGAACCTCCTCAACGACCAAAGGCAAATATTTTTCAGAGGAAGATTTGTTTCTGAGTAGAATGAATAGGCCAAGTTCACAACATTTTCCTAGTGGTTTTGCATCCAGCACTTCTCCCAAGACTCTAACAAAATGAAACTACAGTTTCGTCCCCTGAGGGTATTAGTGTCTAAAGCTCAGTCTTTCATTATGAGATGATCTTTCATTTCTCATTAGACAAAATTCTGGCACAAAGCAGAATTCTGTTACTGTGCAGAAAACACTTCCCAGGCCCTTAATGAGCTCAACCATGCCAGTAGCGGAGACTAAACCTTCCTCTGGGTCCAGCTCTAGGCCCAGAGGCTGGCACACAGTTCATCAATTAATACTTATTGAACACAGGATTAGATGGAAATTCCATGCAGTTATTCAGCACCTTACTATTTTCTGTTTTTTTTTCCCTTTATTTCAGACAGGGTCTCATTATGTAACCAGGCTGACCTCTTACTTCTGCCTAGAATGCTGGGATTATAGACATGCACCATCACTCAAAGCTAGAACATCTTTCTTTTGAAACACACGTTGAAGGCTGGCAATGTATCTCAGCAGGTAGAGTTTTTACCTAGCAAGCACAAAGCCCTGGGTCCCATCCCTACCACCACATTAAAAACTAGATGCAATGGCACACACCTGTAGATGCAGAAGGATCAGGAATTCAAGGTCACCCTTGGCTACATTATGAGACCTTGTCTTAAAAAGAGAAAAGGAAAAGAAAAATATGTCAAGATTTCCAACTCAATGCAATAAATTGAACAGACTGTCCAATCTCCATTTTATTCCCAGCTCTCATTAAAGGGCTGGTGAAACACTGAGATCATAGTTTCTTCTGCCGTCTACCAGAAGGTTCCTGCAGTGAGCCCTAGAGTGTCAGGGGCGAAAGCCTTTGGGGGCCTTTGGAGGCACACCCTGGCTTAGTCTTGAACGGCACCTGACAGCCTGCCAAGAGGGGCTTGGCTTAATGAGTTTCAGGAGGGAGTCCTGATTAGACTATTTGCACATCATGACCACAGGTTCTTACCATTAGCTCCCTGATTGGCCAGGAAGCTCTATATATACTGCCTCGTTCCCCACAATAAGGAGACACCTTCTTCAACCCACAAGCTCTGTGTGTGTGTGTGTGTGTGTGTGTGTGTGTGTGTGTGTGTGTG
>PVHP010054333.1:0-10501 GCA_004024765.1 Zapus hudsonius | reverse complement strand
GCGCACACCAGGGCCACCACCTTGTGGTTCTGGCTTATGTGGGTCCTGGGGAATTGAACCCCAGGGCCTTAGGCACTGGAGCAAATGCCTTAACCGCTGAGCCATCTCTCCAGCCCTGGCTTACAGTTTTGAGGGGGAAGAAGCATGGGAAGAGAAGAGAGCCAGGTGTCACATCTTCCACATCAGCAGGGAAGCTCCAGTGAGCTCGCCATACCCAGGGGGCTGGACTAATAAACTCCAGACCTGCCTGCCCACAGTGACATGCTTATTCCAGCTAGGAATTAAGTAGAAGGCTTAATCGCAACCATACGAGCTCATGGGGATATTTTCTATTCAGAACACTACAATGACCTTGCTTAGAGAATTACAAGAAAAGCACAAACAACCCAGCTGAACAAATCAACAAAGGGCTTGGAAGACTGTTTCTCCAACGAGGATCTACAAATGGACAAGAAGCACGTGAAAAGACCACAAAAAATCCTTAGGAAAATGCAACCCCAAACCACACAGAGACCTTGTTCCCCGCCCACAAGCATGTAGGCGATAAAAGAGACTCACAGTCGGAAGTGCTCTGAGGAGGGGGACCCTAGGGCCTCATCATGACACTGGTCATCTAATTATGCTCCCCAAGATTGAAGCCCTTCTTCCTGGAGGGAAGCTCACAGGAAACAAGACTCATGAAGCCCAAGAGAGTGAAGTTGAGGTTACAGAAGCTGTAAAAATGGCCAGGTGTGTGTGGGGAACAAGATCAAAACTCGTTATACACATGCATGAAACGTCACAAACGGGAGAACAAGAGACTCCTTGTAGTGTGGCTGCCGGCCAGGTGTGTGGAAGGATCTAGGAAGGCGGCTGCTGCCAGGGGACTGGAATGCTTTGGAAACGCAGCTTCCCTTAGGGTCACCCAAGCTCCTGTAGCCGCAACAAAACTCACAGCTTCACTCAGCCAGACTTGGAGACTTGGATGGGATTGTCCTTTGCTCTGTGGATTCCCCCCCCCCTTTTTTTGAGGTAGGGTCTCGCTCTAGTCCAGGCTGACCTGGAATTCACTATATAGTCTCAGGGTGGCCTTGAGTGATCCTCCTACCTCTGCCTCCTGAGTGCTGGGATTAAAGGCGTGCGCCACCACGCCCGGTTTGTGGATTCCCTTTTGATCTGGGAGTAATCAATAGAAATAGGACTCCCTAGCCGGACATGGTGGTGCACACCTTCAATCCCAGCCTTCCCTCTGAGGTCCCTAAGGATTAGTGAATTCGTTCTATCTTGGAGGAGTCAGAAAGACTCAGAAACAGAAGGAGGAAGTTTCCTGCTCAATTAAAAATAATTTCCTGGCCACCCACAATGGTGGCATGCCTAAAATCCCAGCACTCAGGAGACTGAGGCAGGAAGAGTTCCAGGCTAGCCAGAGTAATACAGAGAGATCCTGTTTCAAAACAACAAAAATGAAACAAATTTCTACTAACACCTATGGGCGGGAGGGACAAGATAAATGCGAGAGTCCCCTGTCCCCATGTGAACAGCCCCGTGGAGGAGGGGCGCTAGGCGTGGCCTGGGTTGACCTTTTGTCCCCAGCATTCCCTGCTGCCACCTAACTTCCTAAGCATGGGAATGAGACTATTCCGAGGGACCCACCTCTCCCCGGGGTGTGGGTCAGGAGTTGGCCATTGTCAAAAGTGCCATGAAACACAGTTTAAACCCGACATTAATGTTTACAATAAGCTCCTATTATAAGCATTGTGGTTTATTTTCCTGTAAACAAGCAAAATTTTGGGAGATGAGGTGACGTGATTCTCTAATGGGTAAGTGCTGTTCCCTTCCTTCCCTGCGCCCTGGCAGCCGGCTGGCCCTTGCCGGCTGCAGCCTCTCTGAGCACTGCAGACACCACAGTTTCAAACGTGTGCAGGCTGCACAGGACTGTCCCCACTGCAAGCCTCTTCCACCCAGACCACAGGGCCACAAGACCCGCACTGGTGCCCTAGCAGGACTGCCATGACTGGCCCGAAGGAAGCAATGCCATGATGGGTCGGACACTTCTTCACCTGCGTGAAGGTCTGGTTGGCTCACTTGGAGCTGGCGGGGAGGGACACCTTCTCTGCTGTGGCAATGTTACACCTGATAGTTGAAGACAGGCCTCAGCGTCTGACGCTTGCACCAGAGCTGGGAAGGGCAAGGTCACACTAAGTGGAACGGTGATACCGGTGACAGCCCACCGGCATTAAAGGCAAAGGTCTCAGCCACTCTCAGCCCCAGACCCAGCTGCCCAGGAGCTGTCGCGCCTATCTGCTGCTGGTCCTGCCTGCCTGCCTACTGCTAACCCTCTTTGCTACCAAAGGCCGAAAGAAACAAAAGTCGTGGGCTGGAGAGATGGCTCAGCGGGTAAGGTACTTGCCTTCAGTGCCCAAGGCCCCAGGTTCGATTCCCCAGGACCCACATAAGCCAGGTCCACAAGGTGGTGGACCTGGTGCGCTCTCTCTCTCTCTCTTTCTCTGCTTGAAAAATGAATAAATAAAATATTAAAAAAAAAAAACCAAAAGTTGTCCAAGACCAGCACCAGAATTCCTTGCCTACCCACAATTTCTATCTCTGTGGAACAAAAGGCCCTCAGCCAGCTGATTTATGACCGGAAGAGCTTTTTCAGGAAGCTGCTGCCCCTTCCATCTTGACCCCAGAATGGACATGAACAAGCAGAGCCCCTGAGTTGCACTTGGCTCTGAACACTTGACAACCACTTGCTCCAAGTTCCCCTGACACAGAAGTGTCCAGCGGGATGGAAGCATTCTTCGAGGAGTCTGGGCGAGCCTTTTCAAGGCCGGGAGGCATAAACTTTAGTTTCCCCTCACAGCCTCTTTCTTTTGCCCGAGATTAGAAGATTCGAGCTCCCACAGCTCTCTGTTCTCTCTCTTTTTTTTTGAGGGTGGGTCTCACTCTAGCCCAGGCTGGTCTCAAAGTCACTACAAGCCTCCTGAGTGCTGGAATCACAGGCCCGAAGCCACCAGCTGTCTGTATTTACAGGAACCCTGCGAATGAACACAGCTGATAGACTGAATCTTGTTTTTCATTTTTATTTATTTGCAAGCAGAGAGAGATACACAGATAAAGAGAGAATGGGCGCGCCAGGCCTCCAGCTGCTGCAAACAAGCTCCAGACACACGCATCCTCGTGCCCCTACATCTGGCTTGACTCTGGTACTGGGGCATCAAACTCCAGCCATTAAGTTTTGCGGGCAAACACTTTAACCGCTGAGCAATCTCTCTAGCCCTGAATCTTGGTTTTTGATACTTTAGGACACTTTAAAAATGGACCTGGATCTCCTAGTTCTGAATTTATTTCACATGAGAGAAGAACCCCTCAATTATTGCAGTGATCACGCTGGAGGTTTTGTTACTCGAAGTCAAATACAATTCCCAGGTGACACAGAATTGTTAGAAGTGGCTTCTGCATTTTCCAAAAAGGATCACAACATTATCTCCTACCTCACAGGATATTCATGAAATGTGTGTCTGATAATCCTTCCACTAAGTGGTAGAGATTATATCCCTTCCCCTTGAACTTGGGAGGACCTTTGTGGCTGTCTAGATTAACAGAGCATGGCGGAAGTGGAGCTACGTGACTTCCAACCTTAGATCATAAAAATGCCACGCACTTCCTCCTGCCTCTCTTGGGACGATCATTCTTGGCAACTAGCCACTGACTGTGAGGAAGCCCAGACTCATCCAGAGAGAGAAACCCTAGTTTACGTTTGCTGGCCACAGGCCTAGCTGAGGTTCCAGACAACAGTTCGTGTCTGCCATCAAATATGTGAAGGAAGACACCTGTAGGTGATTGCAGCCCCAGACATCAAGCTGTCCTGGTCTCTGATGTCAGCCTCTTCCATGTCCCCGAACAGAGGATCGGGGCATGCTAACTTCACAGAGGGTGTGTGGTGACATCGCAGAGAGTCTGAGAGCAAGAAAACATGGTGTCTTCATAGAGGGTCTGTGGGCAAGATGGTGACTTCACAGAGAGTCTCTGATCATGATTACATGGTAACTTTACAGCGGGTCTCTGGTCATGACATGTGACATCACAGAGGGTCTGTAGGCAAAATAACATGGTGACTTCACAGTGGGTCAATGGACATGATAACGTGATTTCATTCATACAGGGTCTGTGGTCATGATGACATGACTATAGGCCATGCATATGATAACATGTTACTTCACGGAGGCTCCATGGGCATGGAAACATGGAGACATCACAGCACTACATCCTGGGCACCACTTGTTCCAGGAAGTGACACCGTTACTGAGATATGACTGAAAAGTCACTGCCGCGAGGAGTCAGGGTGACCTGTGAGCAGTGGGCCGGGCAGGGGATAAGGCTGTGGGACTCCTGAGAAAGGCTAGGACGGGAGACTGGTGCAAAGGCGGATGGGTCACACCCCAGGCCTTCTGGGGTACGGGACTTCTTCTAGGGCACCCTGCAGGCCCACTGGCTTCTGACTAGGCTTTTGCACAATGGAGGAAGCCCTGGGAGGAGCCTTCCACTTCTGCTAGGAGACGGGTTTGTTTCAGATGAGAAAGGGGAGAGACAGAGTCTCGGTCAAGGTGCCAACTCACCTTAAGCAAAGAGAGCAGGCGCCCCTTAGCCTGCGTGCTGGTTTGATCCAGGTGTCCCCATAAGCTTGTGTTCTGAATGCTAAGTTCCCATCTGGTGGCAATTTGGGAACTGGAGCCTCCTGGGGGCAGTGTATCATTGGGTGGGCTTATGGGTGTTCTAGCCAGCTTCCCCTTGCCAGTGTCTGGCACACTCTCCTGCTGCTATTGTCCACCTGATGCTGGCCAGGAGGTGATGCCCACCCTCATGCCACTGTTTTCCCTGCCATCATAGAGCTTCCCCTCGAGTCTGTAAGCCAAAATAAACCCATTCCTTCTACAAGCTGTTTTGGTTGGGCTCTTTCTGCCAACAACAAGAAGTTAACTACAACAGCCTGGCATTGTGGGCACTTACCAGCCTGCTCTTGGCCTTGTTCTGCACTGTTCTCTTGACCCCTGGCTCAGCTTCCTACCTGCCTGTCTGAACATCCAGGTTTAACCATGCGCGGTGACGTGCCTTTCTTCTCTCCATGTTGTGCACCCTTAGGCTCTCTGGGTCTGTTCATCTCTTCCAACCTGCCTTCTGCACCCTCGCACTGGGCCTGGAGCTCCCTCCCTCCAGTCCATCTCAGTGGCTCCTCTCCTGAAAGCCTTCCTAGATTCCAAAGGGGAATCTTCTTCCTCAAACCCCCGTGGATTTCGCACACACTACATTGTGCCAATTTACACTCATAGGCATCACAACTCTCTACCTCCATCCATCCTCTCTCCTCACAAAAACGAGTGACCTACAAGGACAAACCCAAGGCTTATCTCAGTAACAATGACATCCAAACAGCCCTTAATGTTTTCCAAGTGAACGAGTGGGGGAGGGGCATGTGGATGGGTAAATGACTGTGTGGATGGTGGAAAGAGAGGATGAAGGAATGGATGGGCGCGTGGGTGGGTGGAGAAGGGGGTAGGGAGTTGACGTTCGGTAGTCAGTGAGGCGGTAGACGACCGAGTAGTGGGTGAACGGAGCAGGGAGCTGGCACACGGGTGTGTGTGAGGACGGGAGACTGACGTAGGCAGGTGATGGAAGTCTTTATGAATGGACTCCTGGCAGGATGGCGGGAAACACATTTTCTCTGAGGGGTCAGATAATAAATGTTTTAGGCTTTGTGGACCACATGGGTCTTAGTTGCATTTTTTTTTTGTCTTCACAAATATTTTAAAATATAAGACAGGCTTACAAAACCAGGACTCTGAGCAGCAGAAACACCGCTAGATGAGCAGACTCTCCAGCCCCCCCAAGTTAAGCTAGCTCGAGGTTGAACCCCATCCCTGAAGGCTGAGAACCACGGCCCCTCCCCTTCCCACAGTAAGATGGCTGCTGGGATCTTTTTTAGCAGGGAGAATCTGCCAACCATAGCAAGTAGGATGGTCCAGGTTTGGGCAGCGGAGAACACCCTGAAGTAATGGTCTCCTTTCAGCCCAGCACGCCTGGCAGGAACTGGAGATAGTAGCCACACATCAGGATTTCTGCTACTTCTGTCTGCCATGCACCAGAGGGCTAAATACTGCTTGCGGCACAAGTTCCCACAAAGCGCTAACAGGCTGTGGTCTTCCCGCCCTCTCTCCCACCTTGGATATTGTTATAGATTGCCAACCGCATTACTCTCTCTCCACCTGGCGGGAAGCAGTGCGAACAGAGCACACTAGCTTCTCAGCTCAAATCCCCTCAGCAGCCATAAAACAGAACCCCAGCCTGTGCCCGCTGCCAGGCAGGAGCAAGCAACAGAGGAGAAAACGTGGAAGGGGGCTGGGAGGTTTCAGTTGTGGGGTGGGCTTCCAGGTTAGATAACTAATGCCCAGAAGGCATCCTAATGGGCTGCACATGCCCAGAGGACCACCCTGTGCTCACCTCGGGGAGTCAACTATCCCCTGCCAGCAGACCAGCACAGCTCTGCTGCCAGGGCCTCGGTGGCATTCATCTAGCTGGTGCTCAGTACTCTCCTGAAAGGGAGCCACACATGAGAACAGCAGACTGGGCACCGGGAGACCACATCTGTCCTACCTCAGTCACTGTGTGACAAGAGCCAGTCACTTCCTCCAAGCCTCCATACTGCCACCTGTTTAATGCCTATGGTGGTCACTGTTGGCCCTGACATTCTGTGAGACTCCCATGAGTGGACAGAACTCAGCGCTAAACTGTGGGTGGACCTTGAATGGTTCAGATGGTGAGGAGAAGGAAGGGAGGACCATCTTCAGGGCTCAGACACCTCCTAAACCCTACGTCTTTGCTGTGCCTTCTTCCAGCACTCCTCCCTATAACCCAGCTGAGACTGAAGTCACCTCCTCAGGGAAGCCTGCCCAGATTCTCTGTGCTGTGGTCACTCCCCTATGTTCTCAACAATCATTGCTTTCGGCATCTACCTTCAGAGCGCAACGGGAGGAGCCAGTACTCCGTCTTTTCACCCTAGATCCCTGGAATGTGTAATCCTCCTGCCTCAGCACCTCTGTTATAGGCTCACTGGTACACACTAGCACATCCCGCTTTTATGCAGAGTTTACAAAGCCCAAGCGGCCCTGAACCTCACTGGCTGTAGTGAGGGGTGAGGTCAACTGGGCTTTTCCCAACGCCTGGATTCCTTTCCTCTGTGTCCAAAGGGTCCCTTCACCACCAGCCCAGGAGCTGCTGTTCCCAATGCCAGGGTGGTTTCCTGAGCTGCTGTCATGGCGCAGACCCAACACTGTCTTCACGTAGCACACATGCATGGGGTTGGGGCATGCGGGAAGCCCTGGCTCCCATCCTCGAACTCCAAAACAAACGAATAAACAGTTGGTGTTTCATCTGCAACCCCCCTCCCAGACCCCTAAGCCAGCATCACCATCCAACCCAGGGAGGCAGGTGCCTGCTGGGCACATCCATCAGCAGACCAACTTCCATGAAAAGCCTGGCCCAGCGCCTGAGCCACCACCTCTGTCTGCTCGCTGAGGTCTGCTGCTTCTCGGATCATAGCCTGTAAAGGAGTGATTAGTTTGAGAGAATGAAAACGATAAACTCACCAGGCTTAAGTGCTGGAGCATCTGCACGTATCTGCAGAGGGAAAGAGGGTTGAGGTTGCGTTAGCTCCATCCTGGACAAGCCGGGAGGGATAAGGCTGTGCTCATAAGTTCAAGGCCATGGGCAGCTGCTCGGACACTCACGCTTTCTCAGAAGATAGCAGCTCCTGTGCGATGACCAGGGCTCTGGACTGTCCCTCCACCTGTGGAGGAAACGGTGATCAGCAGGGAAGGCAGCTAAAGGGACATCCCAGAAAGCGTTGCCATGTTGCCTGAGGTGAGTCCCCGTGCTTTCCAGGCATCGCCTGCCATTCAACTTGAGGAATCTTCAGCAAACAGCTGAGCCTCGGTTTCTTGTCTGTCCGTGTGGCTGTGAAGGCTGCCGAGTGGAGCCCAGGCTGTGCCTGATACGTGGTAAGTGCTCAGCAAACGGAACACTGTGGCACGACCTTGCCTCTCGGCTCACCACCTCGGCAATCCTTAAGCCGAGTTCTTTGAACCAGTAGTTTTCTTTTGCTTGCACAGCACCAGGATTCTCTTCCACTTCACTTCCCTGCCTGCCTCCGTCCGGCCCAGCCATCTTTGAGGTCAGCCACAGTAGCCAGGCCCAGCGATGCACACCTGTAAATCCAGCACTTAGGAGGTGGAGGCGGGAGGCTCCTGAGATCCAGGCCAGCCTGGTCTGCATAGCAAGACCCCGACTCAACAAAGGGTTGGGGTCTGCTTCTATGGTAGTGTGCTGATCAACAATACATGAGACTCTGGGTTCCATCCCCAGCACGGAAACACAACACAACACAAGACAACCAAACCTACAACAGCCATGGCAAGGAACCTCCTAATCCTTGAGCTGTTGGCTCATGACAGGATGCTTTCTGAGGACCTTCCTCCCATGACATCTGTCACTAGTGTGAGGTGGTTACATTCATCTGGAGGACAGGGACCACGCATCCCACCTCTGCTCTTGGTGTACAGTAGTTCTGTGTGGATGCAAGAGTGAGTAAGCAAAGGAATGATGAGTGTCTGTTCCGCCCAGCCTGTGGGCTGACCTCAGAAGGGAAGCTGATGACCCCACTCCAACCCCAGCTTCAGCACCTGTAGGAAGTGGGAATACACGGAGTGTCCACAAACAGGAAGGATGGGCGGGAGCCAGATGCCTGGGCCTTCTGCCACCAGCAGCTCCTCTCATGCATCAAACCTACCAGACACCAGTCACAGCTGGTGACGGGTCCACAGGCTGGGGCCAGGTGACCCATGGTGAGGCAGAAGGCACTCAGCCAGACACCTGGCTTTCAGTTCCGGCTCCACGGCTGCCTCTGGGCACCATTCTGTACAAGTTCCTTTCTGAGGACAAGCCTCAGTTCTCCTGTATGGACGGAGCTACTTCAAAATGCCTTCTTAAGCTCTACCTGCCCACCTCAGGTGTTTTTGGCCTTGAGGAGTCCCTGATCAGGTGACTATGTGAGAAACTTCAGACCCGCTGAGAGCAGGTACAGTGTGTGGTTAACAAGGACCCCAGAACTTGGCTGCTTCAGGAATCTGACTCATTCATCGAACAAGACATTCCATTTCTGCGTGTCTGTCTCGGTTTTCATCTCGGTAGAATGGGTGCAACAGATGTGCAATGGGAGGATTCGAGGCTCAGATGCATCCTCAGTACGTTTCAACAGCTGATCTCACACAGCCTAGTCTTTCTCAGGGTGCATTTCTGACGCGGCCTTTCTTCCTGCAATACCTTCTTCACATCTTCTCATAATCCTCTCTGACTTTTTCCGGTCCCCACTCAATGGTCACATTCTCAGCATGGCCATCGGTGACCACCTAACCTAGAAAGCACCCCTGGGTTTCACAAGTTTGGCTTGACTGGCACTGTAACCCAGCATGGATTTCTGCCAGAGAAGCTTTTCCTTTGTGGTGTAGATGATTAACAGCATGCATGGCTTCTACCCACTGGAAAGCAGCAGCCTATCCTGAGTTGTGACCACCCAAAATATCTTTAGACATTGTCAAGTAGAGGTCCCGACATACTGAAATTGGGTACAGTGTCACATAGAATAAATAAACGAGTGTCCTTCCCCAGGTGATCTGACCCAGTGGCCTCCTGGAGGTTTTAAGTCCCTGAGACCACCTACCAGGGTAGCAGCTGAGTCTTCCTTCTGCATCCACTCCAGCCTCTGGCTGGGGTGCCACAGAAGGAGGGAAAGCTGAGAGGCCTGGGGAAGCCTCTGTCCCCCACTTCCTCCCTCCTGCCTATGACTGACCCATGACTCATGCCTGCCTTCTGCACCCGCAGGGCTAGTGTGGAGCTCACGACCCAGAGGCTCTAGTCAAGTCCCACAGGTGAAGCCCTTCAAAGGGACAATGCATCTGGCCAGGACAGGCCTCGGTAGTTTAGGGGATGCAGTGCAAAGCTTCCATAGAGACAGCTATTCTGTAGGGAGAAGACAGAGGCCGGGAGTCCGCAGCCACTCTTCCCCTACAAAGTGAGGACACCAGCCAAGTGGCCTCAATCTCACAGGTTGGTAATTCACCT
The DNA here is from genome assembly GCA_004024765.1 of Zapus hudsonius. Taxonomy (NCBI): domain Eukaryota; kingdom Metazoa; phylum Chordata; class Mammalia; order Rodentia; family Dipodidae; genus Zapus; species Zapus hudsonius. Next base: position 349 of record PVHP010054333.1, on the reverse strand, counting down.
GTCACATGATGCTGAGTCTCTGCTCTGGGGTTGGAAGACTCAGGTTCAAATCCTGGGCGCCACTCCTTCCTGTCTGTCCTTGTACCCTTGGACAAGTTACTTCTCATCTCTGAGCAGTCAACAGAGGGTAACAGCTACTCCATGATGTCAGAGCTCCCAGGTGTGGAGCATTTAAGGGAGTCAGGTTCTGAGCAACGTACCCATATTCTTTAAGTCTAGATACTCTGATCATCTCTACTTCAGATGTGGGGACTGAGGCACAAATCAATCCTACCCACTGGCTACTCTGTGGCAAAGCCAGGATTTCACCCTAGGTCCAGGTCCTCAACCCTTAAGTTGTGACCTAACA
>PVHP010054332.1:0-10501 GCA_004024765.1 Zapus hudsonius | reverse complement strand
CGTCAAGCGCATCTCCGGCCTCATCTACGAGGAGACCCGCGGGGTGCTCAAGGTCTTCCTGGAGAACGTGATCCGCGACGCCGTCACCTACACGGAGCACGCCAAGCGCAAGACGGTCACGGCCATGGACGTGGTCTACGCGCTCAAGCGCCAGGGGCGCACGCTCTACGGCTTCGGCGGCTGAGCGCCACCCGCCTGACCTCTCCAACCAACAAAGGCCCTTTTCAGGGCCACCCACCAAGTCAGGAAAGAGCTGTGCAGTTTACCAGAAAGCCTGTGTGGTTGTTCACGTTGGAGATGCATTTTTTTGACACTTACTCCGGCTTTTGGAACCTTAACAACTTATTCACACTCATTCATTTTATATGTAGCTGTTGATGTTTTCCCACGTTTCATGATATCTGTGAGTAGTTTCATGATTGGCAATCTTGGGTGCATTTTATTTTTACTTTAACAGTCCTACCCATTGTCAGTATTACATGAGGTATCCAAGTTCTTAGATTAAAATGTCCATCACCATATTTTATTCTCAAACTAGATTTTCGATTTCCTGGTGTAGATTTTCCCGGATAACCCATTTTACTGGACCGAAGGTGCTGTGCAAGTGGCCTGCCTCCTTAGGGAACCAGGGTCTTTGGAGATCAGCACCCTCCTTTCATCTTGTTTCTGCAAGGGGTGTTGGGCCATACCTTTCATCCCAGCGCTGGAGAGGCTGAGGTGAAGGACATTGCTGGGAGTTCTAGGCCAGCTGTGGGTACTGAGTAGGCATGATCCTACCTTGAAAAGACAACCAAAAAAGCTGATTTCCAAAGTGGAGGGCCAATGATGAGATTCAGATGTGGGTAGAGAAAATCAGCTTTTGCACACAACTAACTCACCGGGTTGTATTAAGGTGTAACCTGCTAGGTGTAGACTTTGTACTGGTCTGATCTTGGAATGATTAAGTTAAGCTTGTTTCTGACACCTCACTGTGTGTGTGGGGGGGGGGGGCGTGTGTGTGTGACAACGTACCTTAGCAAATTTCAAGGATTCAATTGCAAAGCATTAATTATTGTCACCATGCAGCACAACTTGTATCTTGAACAGTTTATGCCCCTTGTTGGCTCTTTGTGAGTACAGGAGTTTTTTGCGTTCCATGGGAGGATTTCCTCCAAAAGGCTGTCATGATGTTTTTATATATATAAAATAAATGCAGGGTTTTTTTTTTTTCCAATTTTTTTCTGGTTTTTCGAGGTAGGGTCTCACTCTAGCCCAGGCTGACCTAGAATTCACTCTGCATTCTCAGGGTGGCCTCGAACTCATGGTAGGAGGATCAAAGCGTCTGAATTCTGACCTAACACTGAGTAAACCTCACCCACCAGGGGCTTGAATACTCTTCCTTAATGACATCTAAGTTTGTATCTTCAGCCCAGGTTTTCCTTTAAAGTTTAAGGATACTTTAAAAGGTATGATTTGTGTTGTAGTCAGCCACACACTGCTGGGATGAATCTCCAAACCAGGCACAATTTTGGGAGGAAAGAATTTATTGAAATAACATCCAGGGCAAGTTCCAGAATGGTGAAAGAGGCTAGCCCCCTTCCACAGATTCAAGTAGAGAGAGGAACCCATCACCAGCAAACTCAAAAGCAAGCAAGCACACTCCAACTCCAACTAGTAGGAACTCTAAGTTTGAGCTCAGAGTGCTCTTTGCATATGTATAGCTGGAATTTCAGAAACTCCTTAGGGCTGGACCCCTAAAATGACACACCCTACAACCAGGCAGCTGGAGAAAAAAGTTTGAAAAATTCGTAAATCTCTTGGGGGACATTCATCCAAACTACCATAGTTTGTTTCTTCACACTGTTTAATGGATGATTGACGTAACATAGAACCATTAATATTCCCTCACCAACTATCTTTTATTAAAAGAAAAACAGTATGGTTTGGAGAGATGGTACAGCAGGTAAAGGTGTTTGCTTAAAAACCTGAGTTTGATTCTCTTGGAGCAAACTGGAATATGAGAGTGAGCTTCCTATACCCCCTTCCTCATATTCATTATTACATTCTGCAGACATTTGTATGTCACATTTGTATGTCACAGATGGCCAGTCACATAGCATGAGGTGAGAAACTACCAGAGCTTTGAAGTTCAATGAGACAAAGAAGTATTTGCTTTAACTGTGATAAGGAAGTTAGGAAACAATGAGGCTGGAAAACACCTGAGGAGGATTATTTTATCTTCTCCAGAATTTGTAAGTAGCAATTGGAAAGTTTGAATGGAAAAAGGTACTTTGAAAAATATTTGCTATATCTGTCATATGAAGTCTGATTATATCAGGATAACAGCCTAAGTCATAGATTTTTCTAAAACTATTGAAATATTAGCTGTAAAACGACATGCCCCAGGCATGGTGGTGCAAGCACTTGGGAGGCTGGGATAGAAGGATTGCCAAGAGTTCAAAGCCACCCTGAGACTATATAGTGAATTCCAGGTCAGCCAGGGCTAGATGAAGACTTTGACTCCAAAAACAAAACAAACATGCCGGGCGTGGTGACGCAGGCCTTTAATCCCGCCCTCGGGAGGCAGAGGTAGGAAGGATCACCGTGAGTTCGAGGCCACCCTGAGACTACATAGTGAATTCCAGGTCAGCCTGGGCTAGAGGGAGACCCTACCTCAAAAAAAAAAAAAAAAATGGCAAAGATCCTGTGCACAATAGATATAGCTTTTTATTATTTAGAATTGAGAAACTGGGCTGCAGAGCTGGCTCAGCGGTTAAGGAAGGTGCTTGCCTAGAATTGAGAAACTGTCAAAAACTCTTCAGCAAATTGATGGAGAGTTATCACAAATAGAGTGAAGTCTTGAAGGTGTTGTGGAAACACTGTATAGTTAAAATCAAGATCTTCCGCTGGGCGTGGTGGCGCACGCCTTTAATCCCAGCACTCGGGAGGCAGAGGTAGGAGGATTGCTGTGAGTTTGAGGCCAGCCTGAGACTACAGAGTGAATTCCAGGTCAGCCTGGGCTAGAGCGAGACCCTACCTCAAAAAAAAAAAAAAAGATCTTCCAATTGAGAGGCCATGAAGAAGTTCCATAAAACTCTAGGACTCTCTAATCTGCTCTGACCATCTGATTTTTAACCTTGGGACATAATGGTTATAAAGAGCACAATGGAAATTTCCTCGTTTTTCAATGACTGAGGGGAAGCAGCTGCAAGACAGAGGATATCTGGTCAGAAGGAAACATAACAGAAATCTCCTCTGATTCAATAACTAAAGAGAAACAGTTACAATCAAAGGATGTTAGACAGGGGAAAACAAAGTTCAGGCTTTTTTTTGGCTATTTTATCAGGGATATACAAGTCAATAGAGAATCAATCACTTCGAAGCACATCAACCCCATGATGTAATTCCAATTCCCTCCCCCCCCCCACACACACACCTTGTGATTTTATGCTTTAAAAGGTGTCTGTAAATTCCATTCAGGGTCCCTTTCTTGCTAGAAGACAGACCCCTGCATGTTGGTTTGCTATCTTGAGAAATAAACGCTCTTGCTTTTACATACGTGAGTGATGGTCATCATTGGGATGATTTATGGACCTTAACAAAAATCACAGCACATTTAAAATAGCATAAAAAAATGGGCTGGAGAGATGGTTCAGTGGTTAAGGCACTTGCCTCCAGTGCCTAAGGGCCCCAGTTCAATTCCCCAGTACCCACATAAGCCAGAGCCACAGGGGGTGACCCTGGTTTTCTCTCTCTCTCTTTCTCTCTCTCTCTCTGTATTTCTCTGCTTGAAAATGAATAAATAAAATTTAACAAATTAAAAATAAAATAAAATAGCATAAAAAGATTTCATTATTGATTAAGCATTAAACCAGAAAAGCCACCTGCTATTGGGTCTCCAGAATCAGAGTGATCACACACTTTCCTATAAATCTGTACAATCTTACTATTCCACTACATTTTAAAACATTTATTGAATAACTATAAATTCAAAAGGTCTAGTAGTGTCTCAGTTTAAGAATAGAGTGTGACTGACTGGTCAAGTCACCTCTAATAGACTTGCAAGAAGTGAGGAGGGGCTCCAGGGGACTCCAGGTTCATGGGAACAAGAGTAACTATTACACTCAGGTGCACAGATTTGTTAGACTTGAAGGTTACACATGAAAGGAGCAAGTTTACATTTGAAGGATCAAAGTAAATCAGGTTATCAAGAATAAGCCAGCACCATTTTTCTAACATTATCAACGAATATTCATATGGGAAAGTTTTGGATTATCCTTTATGAATTCTATCTTCCCCTAGCAATGACCTTGGCCACAGGCATCCCTGTTTACGATATGGCCACTGTTGGCGTTCCAGCTTTTTAAAGTTTAGCTAAACCTATCTCCTTTGAAGATAATGCTTTGGTGCATGTATGACTGAATGCTGCTTGGCTGTGCATATTATCATTGAGTCTCTGCCTCAAAGCTCTATTTTGTTATAATCAAAGTTCATCCTTATGGCAAATTCTGTTTTGCTGTAATTGAAGTTCATCTTCCTGACACCATGTCCCCAGGCACCCTCTCAACAGACGACTCTGAGACAGGCAGTTTCCTGTTCTCAAGGCTTTGTTTGAAAACAGCAAGAGAGGGTGGGGTTTATAGTAAGAGGAATGAGGGTGGGAGGGGAGACCCTGGGTGGAAGGGGAGACCCTTAATCGAGAGGGAAAGAGAGAGAGGAAACTCCAAACCTGGAACAGATAGAGGGAGTGAGAGAGAAAAATAGAACACGTTAGGTCAGAACTTGTGCCCCAAACTTGAGTCCTAACAGGACCTCAGCTTCCCCAGTGAAGAGCTTCAAGAGGAGTGTCAACATTGAAACCAGATCCCCACAGGAGTTAAAGCCTGTATTATAACCCCCAACCCCCTGTTGTGTCTCTTGTTTGACTGAAGAGACATCCTGTCGCCCACCCAGAATACCTGGGCCCCCCACCTGGGAGCCTACATGATCAGCCTCTAGACTCAGCCTCATTTCTTCTTTATAATCCCAGGTGGCTTTTCCCCACTCTGAGATAGCTCAGTGTTCTTTCTCTGATTAAAGCTTTTCCTTCCTTTCAGAGTGGCCTTAAACCTTACATTTGGCGCCAAACCTGGGTAGATATTTCCCGGTCGCCCCCTTCCAGGACCAGACCACCGCTGAGCTGCCCTCGGCCCTCTGAAAGCCTCAGACTGTCTGTCTACCGGCTCTCCCACCCACCACAACTTGGCCTCATTGCTCCACTCTGCCTCTTTTCTTCTCAGCCTTGTTCCCTCTCGGCCTCCCTCATTCTTTCTCTCTGCCTTGCCTTCTTCAACGCTCTGTGAGTGTCCCTCTCTCTCGGGCTAGCCTGATCTCGGGTTTCTGCCTCTCGTCTGAAATTGTGCCAGTATGCCAGCTGCACCCCTTCCCCGGTTCTGGGCTCACCCCAGGTTTCTGGACAGATGCATTCCTGACACCTCTGGGTCTCTCCATTGTGACAAACACTGAGGGGCACTTCATGGCTTGTCTTGCTGCCAGGGGACGCTCTCTCTCGCCCTCTCTGTCTCTCTGTCTCTTTCCCTTCCTCCCTCCTCTCATGGGGAATGGAACTCTCAAACCTGTGTCCTCCACCTTTATCTTGCTTTCTGAAGCACCTAAAGGTCCTGCACCTTCACAGTGACGGCTTGGCCAAAGTACTATTTGGACAATGGGTCCATTTGCCCTAAAGATGTCACTCTTAGCTTTCAAATTTTCACCAGTTTGCTCAACTTCAGCCATCACACTGACAGGTGGTCTGAGATATCCTCCTATTCTCTCTTGAGACTTCCTCTGCTCTCCCTGCTCGGAGTCCTCTGGCCAGGGCTTCCCACCCTAGGCTCCCCACCTTTGCCTTTCCACCCGAGGACTCGCCCTTCTCTCTCTCTCTCTCTCTCTCTCTCTCTCTCTCTCTCTCTCTCTCTCTCTCTCTCTCTCTCTCTCTCCTCCATAGGACTCAACCCCTCTCTGTCCCAGCAGCTCCTCCTCAGTCCCCCTCCTGACCCATCTTCATCCTATCTCTCCTCTCTCTCCAACAGAGGGATCCTAAGATTCCACACACCCTTCTCTTTGAGGACCCGCAGACCCCCAGGAAGATCTGCTTGACTTCATTTAGTTTTTTGATCATGGAGAGGAAGAGCAGCTACCAATAGGGAGACCAGAGCCAGGCAGACATGTCAATTCCCTTCTTCAGAGCAGACATGGGCCTCAGCGGTGACCTCCTCTGGGACCTTTCTCCAAGGGTGCCAATGCTGGCCAATGGCTGCCCTTGCCTGCTGCTGAGACCCTGTTCTCACTGTGGACTCCATGGACACTGGAAGGTCCACTGTCCTTCCCTGCCATGACAAGTTAGGCCACCCCTCCCCCTGCTTTTCGCAGGAACCACCCAAGGACCTCTGCCCCTGTCAAGACTCTCTGTTGGGGAGGTCACAGACCCCTGGGCCCCTTCAGGTAGCCCAGCAGAAGAAAGGGCTCAAGTGGGGAGAGGTGAGGCATATGGTCGGACAGACACATGCCACCTGGAGAAATGTCAGGTAAATCTCATTTTACTCCAGCACCCAAAACCCTTTTATAACTCGAGGCTGCATTGTTCAGCCTATTTCTCTCAAGCAATAAGATTCAAACCTTTTGGCGGGAGCCAATCAGCAGAGTACAGCAGAGCAAAGTATCAACAAACAGGATCAAGGTTTATCAGCTACTACTTCTGCCTCCTGGGATTAAAGGCGTGTTGGGATTAAAGGCGTGTGCTACTACGCCCAGCTTTATTCCATATTCTAAAATTTAGAATGTTACTCAGTTAGGCTGGGGCCCAACAGACTCTCCATGTAACAATGGAGGAGCGAGCAGCAGTCCAGACCGCAGGCAGGCTGGTCCCTTGCTGACATCCTACTCTGCTCAGATTTTCCCTCACAGATCTCTGTGACAGGTGTAGACAGCTGACCCCCATTCTCCCTGGAGTACTGCTCCCCTGCCCTGAGTTATCTGGGACAGCCCATTTTCCCACCCTTTCCTCATAAAGCCTTCTTGTCCTGCCTTTCTCTTAGGCCAAGATTTCCCTTTCTTTCACCTCTCACTCCCACACCATTCTTCTCTTGCCTGCCCGCCCCCCCCTTGTCGGGGATCCACTCTTACTCAGACACCCCAGAGACTACCTGATCTCACCTCAAGCCCATTATCTCCGGCCTCCTTCAAGCCAGCCTCCTCCATCCCATTTACTCCCCTTGCTAACAAAATCATTTCCTGATACATTGAATATACTGATAGCATTTATACTAAAAATGTTTAATTCTGGATTGTCCTGTTAAAGATGCTTCTGCTATGTCTCCAATAATACAATGCCTGGCTCTTTTGATACTAGATTACTTGTTCGTTCACTGTTAATTGATAATAAAAGGAGTCAATTAGGTAGAGGTTCTCTTAATGCTATAAAAGACATTTATTATGCTATTTTGTTCATGGTTTAAGAGATATAAGAACTGGCTTTTTTTTAAGGTGCTCATCCAAGTTAGCTATATTTCTTTGTCAATGTGCTGATTATATATTTCTCTTTCAAGATCAGATGAAACATCACTTGTCTATGTTTTTCTCTTCCCAAATACATTTGTGAAGGAATATATGGGAACCAAACTCTTCTAATTTGACCAGGTTCTACTCTATTTTTAACTATACTGTTTTAATCTAGGTTTTACCCACTTTTATCCATTCTGATGTCTCAAATTCATTGTTTATAACTAATTCTCAAGCCATATTACTTGCTCTGTGATGCTAATCCCAGCTAGGCTATTGAAAAAAAGGGCTTTTTGACTGATTTCTTTCTGTCCTCTCTCTATGTATTTATGATTTAACTGCGTGCACACACACACACACACACACACACACACTCACAAACACACACACATATAAGCTGACTTTAACCTGTTTTTATCCTTCTACAAGGGTTTACAAAAATGTCTTTTGCTAAATGCCATCCCTAAATATAAGCCTTACATCATGTAAGCACTAACATGTTTTAATCTGGTTTGATGCTCTGAGATTTGAGGTAGCTGTGAGTACCTTTAAATCCAGCACTTGGGAGATGGAAAATGAAAGATTTCTACTGTACATCAAATTAATTGTTAGCCAAGATTAAGCTAACAGCATTGTCACAGTGTTTTCTTAGTCAAAATATTAGAATTCAGCTTCTCCTCCAGACTTCTTCTCTCATAAATCTCTCTGTCTCATAAAGGGCGCTTTCTATTATCTTTTCTTGGGCTGCTTATTTAGATAAATAATATAAGTTCTGTTAAACTCTCTGACATGTGCTCTCCCCACACGGGTGGCAGGAGAACTCTGTAACTTCCCACATGATGACTGGGGAATTTCCCCATCCAACTCCCCTTTTCCTAATCTACTAAATTAGAATAAATGTGTAATTAAAGTTTAAAAAAAAAGAATTCAGCTTCTCTAATCCAACAATGAACAGACTCTGCCCTATTGTGAATAATCACATAGTCTCAATCAGAATTTTATTTAAACAATTTTCTTATGTTGGGTATCTCAGGTTTAATGCTTCTAAATGAACTAACTCTTTGGATATATTCCCTGCTTCAGGGTACAACCTCAAACTCAGACATGGTCTTCATCTGAGAAAAATGATTTCAGCTTCTACAATTGAGTTTCCAAACTCTCCTGGGTAATTGGTATGTTTTCAAGCATAGATGTTAAGTCTTATGCTGTCTTACTTGTCTGATCCTAATGACTTCCAGGTTAAATCAATTTATTTGGATTATTGCTAAAAATGTTTTCAGAGCTGATACAGTGTTCTGTCTGTAAGTAAGATGTGTCTACTTTTTTTTTTTTTTTTTTTTTTGGTTTTACGAGGTAGGGTCTCACTCTAGCCCAGGCTGACCTGGAATTCACAATGAAGTCTCAGGGTGGCCTTGAACTCATGGTGATCCTCCTACCTCTGCCTCCCAAATGCTGGGATTAAAGGCGTGCGCCACCACGCCCCGCTAGATGTGTCTACTTTCATACTTCAGTTATGGCCTGAACTTTCCCAAAACAAACAAACTTAAATGTTAGACAAAGTAAATTTAAAAGTTATGCCATTCTTCAACTAGGCATGCTTACTGGTCAGTTATAGATAGATATACCTATCTTTGGAGTGTTCTAACTACTTATATGGAAGCCAAATTCAACTGGAGTCATGGGGAAAAAAGGCAAATGCTTTTGCCTCTGCTTAAAAGTCATGAGTCCACTGGAGATGTGACACTTCTAACATGTTTCAAAGTGACTCTCTAGGGAGTCCCCTGTCTTTCTGTTCAGGGAGGAAATGGAGACCCAGAGACAAAAATGGGCGTACAGTCTGAGACAGGAGAGTCACAACTGTGGACAAAACCAGTTCTCTAGGCTTCCCAGGAAAGGGAAAGCCACTGTTAGCACTGTCTGGACTCTTCCTAACTATACAAATACACCAGTACTGGAGAAGCCACAGTGCTCTTCTCAGGTCCCTAAAATCCATTGACACCCCATTCTCTCCAAAGACAGGAGAGATGGCTGGGAGGTTAAGGCACTTGCCTCCAGTGCCTAAGGCCCTGGGTTCATAAGCCAGACCCACAAGGTGGTGGCCCTGGTTCTCTCCTCTCTCTCTCTCTCTCTCTCTCTCTCTCTCTCTCTCTCTCTCTCTCTCTCAAAAAAAATATTAAAAAAAAAGACCAGAGTGGGAAATATTAGGGAAAAAAACCCTCACATACCCAGATATTCCCTCTCTCAGCCTAGTGTTTGGCATTGAAGTGAAAGCCATCTCAAACAGGACCTACCAGTTGCTGGACCCACATATAACCATGTCTACTGCGATTAGTCTATCAAACAGCTAACAGCTTACTTCTTTCCTTGCCAACGAAGTAAAGGCAACTGATGGGAGGTCACTGACTTGTCTGTTGCCCACACAGGGCCTGACTGGCATAGGACGAGCTGGATCCTACACCGTTCATGCACACTAGCTTCCAATGCAGGTGATCCTACTTGATCCATAGGAGGCGCACAGAACACCAAGCAAACAGCATCTTGCCCACTGCTGGCAAGGACACACTCAATATACAGAAGGTACCAGAGAATTAAGTGAAAAGGGCAACAGTTTAATGAAACAAGCACACTAAGCACATATGCGCATAGCACGCACCACTTGACTCAAGACACTTTTGAAAAATAGAGAAACCATGCTAATGTAAATATTAAAAACAAAACTGCACAGCTCTTTCCTGACTTGGTGGGTGGCCCTGAAAAGGGCTTTTGTTGGTTTGGGAACGAAGACGGGTGGCGCTCAGCCGCCGAAGCCGTAGAGCGTGCGCCCCTGGCGCTTGAGCGCGTAGACCACGTCCATGGCCGTGACCGTCTTGCGCTTGGCGTGCTCCGTGTAGGTGACGGCGTCGCGGATCACGTTCTCCAGGAAGACCTTGAGCACCCCGCGGGTCTCCTCGTAGATGAGGCCGGAGATGCGCTTGACGCCGCC